>CAIGRB010006066.1:0-15082 GCA_903798255.1 Fraxinus quadrangulata | reverse complement strand
GTATGTGAAGACAGGAGAACAATTGGGAGATATCTTCACAAAGGCTCTAAATGGGGTTCGGGTGAATTATCTTTGTAACAAGTTGGGCATGATAAACATCTATGCTCCAGCTTAAGGGGGAGTGTTGAGAATATTTCTAGAATAGGAAAGTAAATATGTTTAGCCCTAATTTATAGAAAAGATTGTTAGGGATTATCCTAAAATAGTATTAGCTATTTATATATATTCATACATGTTTTCTATGAAGAATCAAGTGAAATTACCTCCATCTTGTGTTGAATTACAACTATATTTCCTTAAAGAGTACTTTCCTTTCACCACGTGGATAGTATTACAGCATCTCTATCTGTAGTACTGTGGTTTCCTTGCCATTTCTTTGCTGACTGCTGACCTTTTTCCATCTTCTAGATGGGGATAGCTGATGCCATTGTGGACCTTGTGAGCAGTGGAACCACATTGAAGGAAAATAATTTGAAAGAAATTGAAGGTGGAGTGATCTTAGAAAGTCAGGTAATTGCTATTCTTGCTGATATTGCAAAGCAAGCAAAATGTAATGGAATTTGAGAATGTGATCTGAAGGCATTCACCAATAATTTTAGAGTTTTTGTCTATGGAATGTCTTTTGACCTTTGTTCATCTTTTAGGCTGTCCTTGTTGCAAGCAGAAAGTCACTGAACCAACGAAAAGGTGTGCTTGATATAACACATGAAATACTAGAAAGATTGGAGGCACATTTGAGGGCTGTTGATCAGTTCACGGTGCGAGTTGTTTATGTTGTGAAATTTTTTGTTCCTGTTATTTCTGTACTCACAATTCTTGTGGCAGGTAACTGCCAACATGAGGGGAAGCAGTGCAGAAGAAGTGGCTGAACGAATACTGAGTCAAACATCATTATCTGGGTTGCAGGTGAAATCAACTGATCTCATGCACATATCGTTAAAGAATAAGAAAAAAATCTCAACGCTCTACTGATCTAGAAGAAAGGGATAAGGAAGAAGGGAAATGAAAATTAAAGCATAACCTATGTATCAAATGGTTTGAATGCCTCTCTATGGAGGGTTTCTTCTCATTATATAACAAGATATGTCCCTAATTACAGCCTATAATCACGTGGAAATTAAATCAGAATCTCTCCATACAAAGTAGCCTATAATCACTTGGGGAATCATTTTATACAAGGTGAATACAATTATTGTCTATCATATTACAGTTGTATCTGCAATATATGTTAACACCATGCAACCCACCCCACAGAGACAAATGGGATTATTGATTGCTAAAACATTTACTACAAGAACATCATTTATTAATAATATCTATATCCTCTATCAATTTTAGGAGCTCCTTTATATGATTCATCTTTACACATGCAGGGGCCCACTGTAAGTCCAATTTTTTGTAAACGTGATGGAAGGGGGACTGCTGACTATTATGCCATAGTTATTTGTGTACCAAAGAAAGCACTGTACAAGTCTGTTCAGCAGCTCAGAGCGGTGAGGAACTTATCTTTATATATTACATTGGAGTGCTCCCGTATCCATGTGTACAATTGTCTCAAATAGGACAGGCTTGAATCTTCAATAAAACAAGTACTGTCTGGGGGACTGGATATTGCAAATTATCACACAATCTGCGTAGTTCTTTTTTATTTATTGACAGTATTTCCGGTATCAGTCTCCTTTCTAATGTTTTTCCAAGCAAGTAATTAAATTCTCTAGCGTGCAGAGCCTTAAATCATTGCATAAGATATTTGTCTTTTAATATACTCCTGCAATTGTCTTGTCCTGTGTGATCTTTCTTCTTCCGTGCTTTCTCTCCTCTCTTCTCCTTTCTCCCTCCCTCTCTCTCTCTCTGTCTATTCATATGTTTATTTTTTTCTCTTTCGATTTAGCTCAACTGAAGTCTCTCTCCCCCTCCCTCCTCAGTCTGGGCCTTTTTGACTTGTAAACATTATGGCCATATGTTATCTGTTGCAGATTGGAGGCAGCGGTGTTCTGATATCTCCTCTGACCTACATCTTCGATGAAGAAACACCAAGATGGAGCCAGCTTCTTTTAAACCTTGGGCTTTAGTCATCATATTGACTAGGTACTGCAGTTAATTTTCCACATCCTTCAGCATAGTCCAAAGGACATGAGATGGAATCGGGGGAGAGTCGAAGAAAAAAGTTAAAAAGAAATTGAGATTATTCAGATTTGTCTTGAACTTTAAGTTTCGTGAAGATTTCCAATTTGTTTTAGATTTTATATAACAGAATTTGTCCTCTCTTCTTGTACAACTTGTAATGGTTGTATTACGGGCAATTTTTTATGCTAGTCGCAACTGTGAGATCACATGGCCGGGATTATTCTCATGTTGCATTGTTCCCATGTAAGTTCGACTTTTGCTGCTATTATCTCACTTGTGTGATCTTGGTTGAGGATCTTTTGTCACATTGTAATGGTTTTTATGAATTGTTTGTCAGTGTTTGCAGAAGAAAGTATCCCAAGATCCTATGGTTAATACTTAATACTCTTAAAAGAGTTGTCTAATATATATTATCAGTGACAGTTGATTTTGAGTATGAATTGTCGTGAATTTATTACATTGGAGGGGATTTTATTCATTCTTGATAGACATGAAACCATTGCACTCTCGATATAGGGATGGATTATACACTCACCATAAAGAAAAAGTTTAAAACTCAAATTACTACATGAGCAAAGTATCTGTGAGAGTTAACGATAGGGATAGTAGACATGTATAGGACGAATATAAGGGTTATCATGTACCTGAAGGAAGCTAGTTTCTAGATTTTGGCTCGATAAGGGTTATCATGTAAAGGGTGTTGCAATATTATGACCTTATTTGGTGGTGTGACAAGCTCAGTAGAATCAAGTATTTGTTTCGATGGTCATGCTATCAGTACAAGATTTTTTCACAGTTTTTCACAGATTTTGTATATGACAAATTGGGACAATGAACCATAATCACTGTCACCTTAAGTGAAAATTTTGATTAGAAAATGGTAAATTTTTTTCTTTTCCATTTTCTGGAAGCGAACATCAAACATTGAATGGAGGAGGGAGTATAAATGAGAATCTATGAGGGCGCGTCTAAAATCCTAAAAACACGATCCACCTAAGCATCCTAAAAACACGATCCACCTAAGCTACGAGACTTTATTTACATTTTTGCATGCTCCACCTCAGTTTGTACAAGTACTAAGAGCAAGAAAAGGATGAGCTTCTGATGGTGCATTCTATTCTTTCAAGAAAAGGATGAGCTTCTGATGGTGCATTCTATTCTTTCTTCTGAAGCTGCCTTTGACCTTTCATCAACTATAAGATTGACACCTCAATAAGGAAAAAGAAAAGAAAGGATGAGGCAACGTAATGGAAAGAGTTCGTTTCTTCCTCAAATTGGATTAATGGGTCAGCTTCTTATATTCGTGTCTGAGATACTTTATACACACACGGCGCATTCTGTGATCCCAGTTAAGGCCCGGCCATTCATACAATTCATTCAACAAATTAGTTAATTAACTGTCGAAGCAAAAAAAATTCTTCACAAAAGTGTAAGTGACACTGATCAACTTAATGGAGCCGATAAACTGTACATAATAAAGCAGTAGGCATCTTCTGCACCCATGTATCATGTATGATGTACCCTGCTACTTCTGAATTATACAACTAGGCCAACCATTTTCTCACCAAGGCTTAAATTCAACACTGTACTTCCATTAGCTTCACTAGGTCATCAATTTATTGGGTTCGTTGGATAAATTTGACAAGAAAAAAGGTCTTAAGTAATTTCTTATGACAAGAGTTGAACTGCAGCAATTGCTCCCTAAAAGAGAGCGTCAAAGACTGTCACTGCTATTCGAACAGTCATCACACCTGCTGCAGGACCTGATATCTGAACTTTCACTATTGGCTCCTCAATTGCCACAAGCTCTAAAGTTCCACCAGCTGCCCCAACAAGGTAAGGTCTTAGTTCTTCCAGTACCTAAAACAGTCAAGCAAATTTTTGAGGCAAGAAACTTCATAGAAAAAGAATGAGAAATTGTGGATATTGAAACTTCAACAAACAGCACCAGTACTACTGTTAACATAAATGCCATTACTCATGCATGTTAAATAAATAGATAGATGATGAGAGGAAGTACTAAATAAAACATTTAATATAACTCGATGTGAAGATGGACCTCATGTCAATAATTTAAGGTCTAGCCGCAAAAGGTTTGGAGAGGTTTTTGTGCCAAAATCCATCTGTCTATACTATGATACTGAATTTGCATCCTATTTTTCTCACAATTCAGAGTTCTAGGTTTCCACATGCATGGCATTTCAATGATGTTAGGTGGGTATCCAATTAGAATCGTGCCAGATGAATTAGAAAAGTTCATTATAACTAAAAATTTAACTAAAGGATAATGTATATTGAAGGCTTCATATTCAAACTGAAAAGTGAAACCATAAGTGTGCAAGTACTGCATCAGCACCATATTCTTGCACTTCAACATATGATAATTAGATTTTTTCCTCCTAAATGATGATGTTTCGGATCCCTACTACTTAACCAATTTTACATTAATTCACCACAATTCTTCATGTTCTCAACCAAGTTCAACAGCTCTTTCCCTATCTTTCTAGCACCAACTCAAGATAATACCTCAATAACCCAGATCGTTCTTCTAGTGATACCTCCCATTTTAACATGAGCCCTCCACCAACTGTTGTCTATAATTTTCTTTTCTGTTTCTTTTAACTCATAAAGAGCATTCTTCTATATTGCATACAAACTATTTTAACTGAGTTAGATCCAATCTTATTTTGATAACAAATATATCAGATTTCCATCTTCAAAACTGTAAAACTTCAGGCAACATGGTAACATTATATCAATTTATACGAGGTAAAAACATATCTAATGGAACACGAAACAACTGTAGAAAATGAATGACTGTAACCGTAGATGGATATATAGTGGAAAGATGTATCTACCATGTCAATGTTTTCTTCATTCAGCTCAAGACCAGTTTCTTCATCAGATATTGATTCAACAGCAACAATTTCAGGAATCTTATCCATCAGGCGGCGCTCAATGCCCATTTTCATCGTCATTACAGAACTCGGACAGGAGCCACATGCTCCTTGTAGCTTCACCTTTACAACATTTCCATCAATTTCATGTAATGCAACATTACCCCCATCTGCTATGAGATAAGGTCGAATCTCATCCAATATGCCGTCAACATTTTCTGCAGTCAGCGGCAATTCCACAGCCGAATCTTGGGTAGCAACAGCCTTCACAACTGCAGATAGCAAACAATATGATTTCAGTTAAACAAAAAATATCAAAAAGGTAACACGTACTTTCCAAATCTTACATAACTTGTAGGGAAATGTAAATTTCACCTAATAAATTTAGAACCCATAATTATGGAGATAGCTTTGCATTTCAAATATGCGTATTCTTGTAAAGGCCAATTGCACAGTTATCACAACCAAACATATCCAATTATCATGTCGTTCTAAAACTTTCACAATCCATTATTCAAATAATCATAAACCCAACAGAAAACGTAGCCTTGGGAATGAAGAAGGCAAAAACACTCACAGGGCTGCCACGGAACTTTAGCCAAACCAGTTCGAAGAGAACGCGATGAGGTTCGCCGCACCAGATTGCATCTCCTAGAGAACAAAAATCGATTGCCCAAGAAACTGGAAACCTTACAACAATCAAATTAAAAATCAAGGTGTCACTAAACCAACCAGACATAAATACATGTAAAGCATAGATAAATAGAGAAGCATAGATAAATAGAGAAAAGGAGATACCTTAATAGGAGGGGCCCTTGCGGAAGTGGAAGGAGAACAGGAATAAGCCGGAGAATCCATTACCATTCTTGGTCAGGAATTCTTCTAGGTAGTTTGTGTGCTTTTAGCCTTATACTTCTCTCAGTTCATGTTCGCTTCTGCGGTTGGATGGTTGATCTTGTTCTGTACATTGGCGTGAGGATATGTATATAATATGGTCGTGCGTCTCGTGCGTGGCAGCATGGGGCTTGAACTCATTGGTGGCTGAAATTCAAAGTTGAACCGACTATGGATTTTTAAGGATGAGCTAAACCGTTTTTAGGCTAATTTAATGAAGTAAAAAATTAATTCCATCCATAACAGATATATGCAATTTTGAGGTACAATATAGCAAAGTGTTTGGTATTTATTGGGAACAAATAGATACCATAATCCCTCTGAGATCAATTTATTGAAAATTTGGCAAAATAATTAAATCCGAAAAAATAAGGGTAATATAAAAATAATGGATCGCATAACAAACAAGATTTTTCTGCAAGATTATGAAAATTTATTATACCAAGACACTAAAATTGTGATTACAAGATTTGATACTCTTAATCTAAATCTAAACAATTCTTTCAAGTCTTTAATGTAAATAACAATGATCTAATTATTATGTTGAGTCTATGAAGAGTTTACACCAAGTGGAGTATATATAAGAGCAAAATCTTGGAGTTATGGATGAAGTAAAACACAAAAAAATGGCAAAAAACAATTAGGAGTTCCTTTCTTGCGGAGCCCTCGCCAGTGCCCTTGCTGGCCAATTTCTTCTTGTTGGATGCTGCGGCGCCCCAGGGCTAGCGCCACGGCTCCCAGCCCCTGTTCATGGCACCTCCCCTATTCATCCTTTACGTGCCAGTGCCATGACTTCGTCCAATGCTTTCAAAACATTTTTTTCATTAATTCCAAAGTTCTTTTACCAATCAAACTCTCAAATCATGATGAAAATTGATCATTTATCAAACCAGACTTTCAAACCAATATTATCTAGGCTTCCTTCATGAATCAAACTTCCAAATCACATAAAATATGAGTCACAAACATAACAAACTTTATCTTGACACAAATTTCATGGTAAGGAGTTAAGTCTTCACTCTTTCACCACTCCCCTTCAGGGCACACCATACCTCTGTCATACTCGATAATTGTGAACTAAATTCAAATCCTGTTTATCAACTGAATACCTTGTGTGCCATCCTTGCTTAATCATCTCGTTCCCTTCCAACTTCAATTGAGTTACCAAACATGTTGGAACCACCACGAGTAACACCATGATCAACAAGATCACAATTAGCTCCATCTGAGCTCCAGGGAGATTTCCCAATATTATTGTTCGAATCACGACAAACAACTTGATCATAACCAACTCTACCCGAGTTATTGCTTATTGAACCATAAACTACAACTGCATCCATAGTGATTGCCGAACCTTCTACCATATATAACCGGAAATTTCTCCACCCTCTTAACCCAACCTAGGTACCCTTACTAATTTTCATAAATCCACCTCCACCGGTATACCTATACCCTTTTGAATCAAGAGTACTAAAAGAGATTAAATTCTAATTTATACTTGGGACATGTCGAATATGACCAAATGTTCTAACCGCCCCATCAAACATCTTGATTTTGACATTACCAATTCCATCAATTTTACAAGGCTCATTATTTCTCATCATCACGGAGCTCCTTGTAACTATTTTATATGACGAAAATCAATACGGTTTGAACACATATGAACAGTGCAAGTCATATCTATGGATGGCAAAAAAACTCATTCAATCCGATACCCGTGGGCCCCACCTAACCGGGTAAATGGGGCGGGGACGGGGTGATGGTCATTACCTCGAAGTGGATATGGGGCGGGTACGAGAAACATAGTCTCCGCCCCGTTTAAAGTTAATTTCAAATTTAAATTTTTTATCGAACAAAAATAATAAATTTATCATCATTTTTAAAGAAAATATAAGTTGTTTTTAACAAATTAGTAAAAAAGTAATAATATTTACTAACTAAAGAGATAAAATATATAAATAAATAAATAAATAAAATAAATGGGACGATAAATGGGGCAAGAAACCTACCCCGCCCCACCCCATTCCGGCCCCAAACCCGCCTCGTCCCGCTTTACCACAGTATGGGGATGGGGTAAGGTAACAAAAATACCCGACAAGAGGGGGTGGGAATGGCCGACTCGTCCCATACCCGTCCCGTTGCCATCCCTAGTCGTATTAAGAATCCAATTGTCATCAATTTAAAGTCATCGCCATTAATTGCTAAAAGATCACCATCACTTCTTTTGAAAGGCTGGCATCACCGAAATTTCCTAGTTGTCCCTTATGATTTGTAAGAGCAAATCTATTCCGCCACTCATAATAATTCTTCTTCATTTGTCCTTTGTTGTTGCAATACCAACAGAGTTTATCACTGTTGTTATCCTTGATTCTGTCCTTTCCATGACCACCAATCTTCCTCTCACGAATAATAGGACCTTCTGCGTGGGCCTCAGTTTTGACGATAAAATGTTTCATCTTATTCTTAGAATAAAGTGCATCATATATCTCGTCAATAGTAAAAATATCCTAACTATAGAGAATGGTGTCTCTAAAAGTCACATATGAAGGCAGCAATGAACATAATAATATCAGCCATAAATTCTTTTCATCATACTTGACGTCCATGGTCTCCAACTCAGTGACAATTTCCTTGAACACCAATAGATGATCTTTCAAAGTTCCACATTCTATTAAGCGATAAGAATACAAACGCTACTTCAAATGTAACTTACTGGGCAAGCTCTTTGTCATACAAAATTACTCCAATTTCAACCACAATCTGCAACACTATTCTCATTTATCACGTCCTAAAAATTTGATTAGAAAGATAAAATATATCTGTGATAGGGCTTTCTAATAATTACGTTGCTTCTTCTCTGCAGTCATTGTTGCGGGCATTCTATCTATCCACAACACTATTCTCATTTATCACATCCCGAAAAATTTGATTAGAAAGATGAAAATGTATCTGTGATAGGGCTTTCTAATAATTACGTTGCTTTTTCTCTGGAGTCATTGTTGCAGACATTCTATCTATCCCCAACAAAGCATCATCAAGATCCAATTGAGCAAGAACCGCTCCCATCTTGATCTGTCACAAAGAGAATATACTGTTGCGATCTAAAAGCAATATCTCAAATTTCATATTTGTCATCCTTGAAACAATGGACTTTGTTTCAACCTTGATATCTAATTTGGACCTCCCAATAACCAAAAAAAAACCTTAAGCTCTGATACAACTTATTGGGAATAAATAGGATACCAGAATCCCTTTGATACAAATTTGTTGAGAATTTGATCAAATAATTAAAAAAGGAAAACAAGGATAATATGAAAATAATAGATTACACAACAAACAAGATGTTTGTGGAAGATGAGAAAAATTTATTATACCAAAAAACTAAAATTGTGATTATAAGATTTGATATTCCCAATCTAAATAATTCTCTCAACTTTTTATAAAATAATGATCTAATTGTTATGTTAAGTCTATGAAGAGTCTACACCACGTGGAGTATATATATAAGGTAAATGTTGGAGTTATTGATGAACTAGAACACAAAAATGCAATAAAAAAACAACTAGGAGTCCCTTTTTTCACCCGTTCGGTAGTGTCGCGGCACCACCCACTCGGCACCCCAGTGCCGACCTTGCTGGCCAATTTCTTCTTGCTGGGCACTGCAGCGTCTTGGGCTGGCGCTACGACACCCAAATCCTACTCATCTTTTGCATGCCAGCGCTCGGTTCCGTCCTGAAACACTTTTTCATCCATTCCAAAATCCTTTTACCAATAAAACTCCTAATTCATGATAAAATTTGGTCACTTATCAAATTGAACTTCCAAACAAACATTATCTATGTTTCCTCAATGAATCAAACTTTCAAATCACATAGAATTTGAGTAACAAATATAACAATATTGATCCATAAAAATAGAAGTAAATTTGGCATGATCCTTATTTAAACATATGCATTAGATATATAGATATTACCAGACAATTATGAGAGAATTAACTAGACGAATAAAAATGATTCAAAAATCTTTGACCTTCGTACAATATCCACATTTGGAAACTGACAAGTTAGGCCGGGGACTCTTTTATCCAATACGAAGCTTGAAGTAATATATAGCAACACTCATTTTTGCTCAAGCCCGAGCCGAGTCGTCTATTTCAAGTAGTTGCAGGTACCCATATTACAGGTAGCTAGCTATAGCTTCTTGAAACAGGCAGCTCGCTACTTGTAATATGTTTAGTTGTGCTAGCTTACGAGTCAAAATTGGCCCGTGACACGGGCTGACTCGGGCCGATACCCAAAATTGAAGCTTGGCACAAGCCTCAGCTCGATTTCTCCAAACTTCTCGGACCAACCCATGGGCCTCTCAAGTCGATGAGCCAAATTGATATATCTATTCTTTTGTCCGATAACCATTATGAGTGAGGGTCTATCATCAGGAAATACACATTAATGTGTTTGTCGCTTTAACTAAAGATAGAAAGCAGAACAACACCGAATATCGTATAAAAATAATTTTTATCTTATACAATATAATACATTATATGTCAAATGCACCTCAATTTCTCAAGAAATTGGCAAGCAGCTTGGCACCTAAGGAGAAAAAAATTGGAAATTTTCGTATCTACATCGTTAAAAAATAAAAATTCAGTATTTGTTATGTGATTTTTAAAATCCAATTACTACTTTGTGATATAGTAAATATTTTTAGAAAATACTTATACTATACTTAATATCAATTTATACTCCGTTTGGTGCACATTATTATAGAATGAGAATGAAAAATATAGTCGTTATTGGGCTTCACACAAGAGATAGAAATTCAAAATTAATGGCTTGAAGTGATGAATAATGATCATATTTTTTATTTTTATGAAAGAAAAATGAGAAACAAACAGGGACTTAATCTTTGTAACTGACGAAATTTAAAATTATCCCGTCTTACAGTGACCATTGATGCCCGTTCAGAACACATTACTCTTAAGTTTTTTCGTACTGAAAAGGCAAAACATATCCCCATTATTCTGTAGAGCTAATCATCCTTCTATTATTGCTTTACTGTCCAGCCATCACGAGGTTGTTTCTACTGTAGAAATCCCTAATTTGATCTTAGTATTTTCAGTTTGTAAATGTAATTATTTCATAAATTCTTGTCATACCTGATTCATGGTTCGAGATTATGCTGCAATTAGTTGTATGTCAATTCGAAAACAACTAAATATATACTCACGATTCACATTCTCCATCATTTTGGTTTCACGATTAATCAGGCCGCGACTTAGCTTTTGTCTGCAAATATGGGATTTCGAATTAGGTTCTAAATTTCCATTTCGTCTGTGAATAATTATGATTCATCTTCGTTTTCTGCATCTTTATTGCAAGAAAATTGATAGATGATTTGAGGATAATTTTACTGGCAATTTGGGAATCATAATTATGATTTTAGCAGTTGTTTCATGCTACATGTAATTCTTGCAATTTTCATTTTAATGAATTTATGTTAGTTTCTCATTTTTTAATGGTTTAACCTGTGAAATCTCACCATTGTTGTCTCCAAAATTTGTAGAAGTTAAATTTCTTAGTTTTTTTTAATTAAAAATTTCAAAGCCCTGTAGAACTATGTGATGTTTGACCTGCTACTTCGAGATGAACATATGATTTACTCCTTGTCGTCCGATTTCTATTTTCTTTCTATTTTATTAACACATTGACATTTTCAACCAGGCCGAATTAAGTTACTTGTTGATATTTTGAAGACGAATATTGAAGTTGATAAATGTTGAATACGAGAGCATTGATAGAGATCATATTACATGGGTATAGTTTATTCTTTTACTTATTCCTAGTGGTATAGTTCTGAAATATTAATCTAACAATTTAGCATACACAAGTTGTGGCTATATACTATTTGATTTCTTTTCACTGCATAAATCTCCTTACTTTTGTTGGTCTTTTGTCTGAATCCACTCCCCATATATCATTCTTCCTCGTTCCCATAATTCCTATTGTGTTCCATGAATTTTCTTTCCTGAATCAACTTTTGTAGTACCTATGGAATTTCAATTATTGGTTGGTCAGTGTTATATAGTTCATAAGACTATAATACACATTATACAACTTCAAAGTAATATGATGTCTATTTTTTTTAGTTTGTGACTTTTATTTTATTAGTTTGTTGTTGCTTGTCTAATTTTTGGTAACTTTTGTGAACTTGTCACTTTATTGAATTACTTCCAAATACAATTTAATGGTTCGGTCACCCATATAAATGTATTTGTATGTGTGCAACTCTAACAAAAGCACTCCATCTTCTTTAGGAAAGAACATATTCATAGTATACTTTGCATTGTGCCTTTCCATGTAGAACTATAAACTATTGTAGAACTGTGATACTTTTTGAAAACTTATTGGCAATTGGTTCTTGCTGATTTGAAATTGATTCTTTAAAACATTGCAAAGAATGTTATAATGCAATAACTCTAATTCGTCTACATCTCTGTTCATTATTTAAGTCTTTGCTAGATGGTATAAAGCGCCTGAGCTGTTGTTCTGTGCCAAGCAACATGGCACATGAGTAGATGTTTGGGTAGCAAAAACACTAGTGAGGAAGTCGAAGAGACCGGCGATCGAAGGTTTTGGTGGAAACGTCTGGCAGCAGCGGTGATCTAAGGACTTATCCCCAAGTTTCTATGTTATTACTAGTATATTGGTCTTGAGAGTTCTATTTTCTTTTGTTTCTTTGAAATGGCTTCAACCAAATTTGCTATGAATGTTTTGTTTTCGATTGGTGTTATGTCATTTTTTTGAATATTTGCAGTTTTATTTAACTTTTTGTTTGTCACTTTTCTAAATGTTTGTCACTTTTTTTTTGAATTCATGTCACTTTTTTAGTGTTTTGTCACTTTTTTTATCACCTTTTTTTTTATTGTTTGTTACTTTTTATTTTTATTTTTTTTTATTTCAGTCATTTTTTTAGTGACACATATCACTTTGTAATAAAAGTGACATTGTATTTCACTTCACTTTTTAATGAAAGTGATATTAAAAGTGACATTACACTTAACTTTTTATTAAAAAGTGATACAATGTTACTTTTATAAAAAAGTGCTACAATTCACAGAAAAAACTGATTTGTGTTTTGTCATTTTTTTTTAAAATTTCTGTCACTTTATTGAATTGATTCCAAAGTTTTGATTAGTGTTTTGTCACTTTTTTTAGTTGTCACTTTATTAAACTAATTCTAAAGTTTTGATTAGTGTTTTGCTACTTTTTTAAAGTTTATCACTTTTTGAAATTTTGGTGCATTTTTATAATATTTGTCACTGTTTTTTTATCGCTTTCTTAAAATTTTTGTTACTTTTTGTAGTAACAAACATAACTTTTTAATAAAATCAAGATTGTATGTCATTTTTTAATAAAAAAGCAATACTTAATTTTATAAACCAATATTGCATCACTTTTTAATTAAAAAAAGTGACTGTATTTTTTACTTTCAAAATACTTTTCGTATGATTTTTCAAAATGCCCCTAATTTTATGGGTATTTTTGTAAGTTGCCCAATAATCTTCCCATATTGAAGTGGATTGGGCCTACTCAAGTTCTGCCCATTCAAGCAGAGGAGTGAGTTTTTGGGCCAGGTTGAATTCAACCCAATATTAACCCGAGCTTGAAGTTTCAAAATTGGCCCATCTGATATGGCCCAGTCCGAATATTTCAGATGCTCTTCTATGAATGCTCACAAAAATTTCCACCCTATCTACACAAGAATTTCGTCATGATTTTCAGTATAAAATTATCTTAGACAGGATTATCAGAGTCCGATTGCAGAAATAAAAATTGAAAATCTTCATGCTATTACATAATTTACATTGGTCGCATTGAAAAAATGAAACTGGAAACACAAATTAAGTTAATTTTATCTTTTTAAATAGCTGATTAAGGCTTTTTGTGATATGGATTATGCAAATTCATTAATTATGATTATTTACACAATTAGTTATGAAAATGAATAATTATTTATAGATACTGTAAAATGATAATTGGATTCAATAAGTTCTGATTTACATGGGAAAACTTCATAGCTACAATAGTTTTAAAATACAATTTTAAAATTAACGAACTTGTAAAAAAACTTTCAAAAATCAGGTGATACATCACTATGACCTCCGATAAATATGGTCCTATAAATTGCAATTAAAATGTGTCACAATCACATACAACATAATTTACGGTCACTAACATATATTAAGTCACGAATTTTCCAAGGTTATATTTACATACCACATAATTTATGAGTTACGATCACATAATAAGAGCATGTTTGAGTCCCATTTTTTATCCAAAATATATTATTTTGATTAAAAATGTGTGGTTTAAAAAAAAGATTTTTTTTAATTTGCGTGTAATATTATTTAATTGAAAAATGTGTAACTAAAAATAAGAGGAAGAAAATATATTTTGAAAATAATGGGATGAATCAAAAAAAAAATTTATAATTGCTCTTTTTGGAGAGAGGAAGGAATAACTTGGAAAGGGAGACGGGCTAAAAAAATTAATATGGGCCTTTATTTTTACTTTGGATGTGTTAAATATGATTAAAGACTATAAGTCGTACTTACAAAAATACCCTTAAAATTATGGATGTTTTGAAAAATCATATGAAAAGTTTTTAGAAAGTAAAAAATACTGTGTAAAATGAAAAAGTGACACATTGTCACCTTTTTAATAAAAATTGGTAAAAAAAACTTTTTGAAAAATGTGACACAAATTCAAAAAAAGTGACAAAATTCAAAAAAAGTGAAACAAACACTCAAAAAGTGATACAAACTTAAAAAAAGTGACAAACTCAAACAAAAAAAATAACAAATACCAAAATAACAAATACTTATACTATACTTAACATCAATTTATACTCCGTTTGGTGCACATTATTATAGAATGAGAATGAAAAATATAGTCGTTATTGAGCCTCACACAAGAGATAGAAATTCAAAATTGATGGCTTGATGTGATGGATAATGATCACATTTTTCATTTTTATGGAAGAAAAATGAGAAACAAACAGGGACTTAGTCTTTGTAACTAACGAAATTTAAAATTATCCCGTCTTACAGTGACCATTGATGCCCGTTCAGAACACATTATAGAATTCAAAAAAGCATGACTTTT
>CAIGRB010006062.1:20351-40007 GCA_903798255.1 Fraxinus quadrangulata | reverse complement strand
CCATCACTTAACTTATGTTGCAAACATACTCTAATCGATTGCACATTGATTTCCATAGGCAACACACCTTCCTGCCCATAAGTAAGTTGGAAATGAGTAACTTCGGTACTTGACCGAGGCAATATTCTATAGGCCCATAAAACCTTGTTTAAACATTCTTGCCAATTTCTGGCATTTTCATCTATCATTTTCCTTATAATATTTTTTAGAATTTTGTTAGAAGATTCTGTCTGCTCGTTAAATTGAGCGTAATACGGCGTGGAGTTTACTAACTTAACTCCAAACTCGCTCAAGAATTCTTTCACTTGATCTTCATTCAGGGAAGTTCCATGATCCACCATCAAAGTTTGTGGAATCCCAAATCTATAAATAATACGATCACGGATAAAATCTATGACACTTTTTTGGGTAATCTCTTTTAAAGGTATCGCTTCTACCCACCTAGTGAAGAAATCTGTTGCAACTAATACAAATGTATGTTTCTTGAACGATGGGGGATAAATCTTTATCGCCTAACTTTTGAACGGTCAGAGTTTGATAATATGTGTCATTTCTCTCGCTGGCGCTCTTTGTATCGGGCCATGCTTTTGGCATGCTAGATAACTCTTTGCATATTGAACACATGATTCTCCCATCTTGAGCAAAAAATATTCATTCCTAATAATCAACCATCTCATCCTTTGGTCGGCCTGATGAGCTCCACATATCCCTTCATGCATCTCAGCCATGATCGTTATGGCTTCTTGCAAACTTACACATTTTAGTAGTATACCACTGAGCGTTTCTTAAATAACTCTTCATCTATCATTGCATAATTTAACAAACGCAACTTTATTTTCCTACTACTTTCCTTATTGGGCTCCTTGAGGAACCTTCTAATCTTCATCCTCCAATCTGTTGCATCTTCATCTTGTATGCAATGAACTCCAATTTTTTTGCCCTCCTTTGGACTTTGGGCAATATTACTCTATATTCAAAAGTAGATTCCCAATTTAAAGCCTTTGAATACCCTGAGACCATTTGGGTCAACTCATTCACTATATCATTATATATCCTATTAACATATTGAAACTCTACTTGGTCGAATTCTTTCAACAATTCTTGGGCTATTTCATATTGACTTACAGTAGAGTCACTTTGACATTTAAAATCACTAATTAATTGGTGAATTACCAATTGAGAATCACCTTTAATAATCACATTCTTTACTTCCATATCTATCATCAATTCTAAATCCACAATTAAGGCTTCGTATTCGGCTTGATCATTGGTACACATCCTATCCAATGTGAACGCAAATTTGTAACAAATCACTAAAGGATTTATCAATGCCACTCATATTCCTGCACCTTTGAAGGTTTTTGATCAATCGAAATATAAAGTCCAAGGTTTTAATTCGAATAAATCGATTTCTAATTCAATCTCTTCAGGCATGTCAAGACATGGATGATCAGCTAAAAAGTTAGTCAAAACCTGATTTTTTTACTTCCCTTTGGGGTATGTATTGTATTTTAAATTCGGACAATGCCAAAGTCCAAAGGCCCACCCTTTTGTGTAAAATAGGACGAGAGAACATATACTTAATCAAATTTACTTTAAAAATCAAGCAAATGGTTACATGCCGTAAATAAGTCCTTAATTTTGTACATGTGAAATATAACGCAAGACATAACTTTTCAATAGCAGAGTAATTACATTCACATTTTGTTAACGTCTACTCAAATAGTAAAGTGTCATTTCTTCATCAAATTGGTCTTCTTGTGCAACCATTCCAGCTATTGATTGTTGGTCAGCCGATATATATACTTTTATTGGCCGTCCTTGGATTGGTGACACGAACACTGGTGAACTTGATAAATACGTCTTTAGACTTTCAAAAGTCTTTTGATGCTCTTCTTTCCAGACGAATTCGTCCTGATTTTTCAGTTTTAAAAGAGGCGAAAAAGCTTTCGTTCGCCCTACACAGTTAGAAATAAAGCGTCTTAAAAAATTTACTTGGTTTAGAAATCTTTGCAACTCTTTTTTATTACTAGGTGGTTTGGCCTCTAAAATGACTTTCGCTTTATTTTTATCAAGTTCAATTCTCCTTTTCTGCACTAGAAAACCAAGAAAATTTACTGCATTAATACCAAATGCACATTTCAATTGATTCAATTTTAGTTTATATTGCCTCATTTGCTCAAATGAATATCTCAATTGTTCAAAATGATCTTCGTCTTTAATGGATTTGACCACTATATCATATACATACACCTCAACGAACTTACCTATCATATCATAAAAAATCAAGTTCATTGCCCTTGAATAAGTCGTCCCTGCATTTTTTAGGCCGAAATGCATAACTACTAATTCAAAACATCCTAAAGATCCAGGGCATCTAAAGACAGTCTTATGTATGCCTTTCTCAACTATGTAAATTTGATTATATCCTGAATAGCCATACATAAAGTAATATACTACATGTCCGGCAGTCGAATCTACTAAAGAATCTACCATAGGCATTGGATACTCATCTTTGGGCGTGACTAGGTTTAGGTTTCTAAAATCTATGCACACCCTTAACTTACCATTCTTTTTCAATACTGGCACGATATTGGACAACCACTCGACATATCTGGTCGTTCTAATAAAACCTACTTTTAATAATCGTTCTATTTCTTTCTTAATTTCAGGAAGTACATTAAGAACAAAACGCCTAGGAGGCTGCTTATGAGGTTTAAAATTTGGCTTAGTTGGCAATCTATGTTTTACCAAATTTCTATCTAAACCAGGCATGTGTTCATATTCCCAAGCAAAACAATCCTTATATTCTTTTAATAAAGTGATTAACTTATCACTAACCTCTTGATCGAGCATCTGGCTGACAAATGTAGGGCGATCTTCCCCTTCATCACCAATATTCACTTTGATCAGATGATCTTGTGCTTGAGTGTATCCAGGCTTGGTGATCATCATTACTTCATCATCCATATTCCTTATAGGCATTTCCTCTTCTAAACAATCCACCTTGTTGACTTCTCGGCCAATACTCTGCTCCAACTCGAACACTGCTAATTTGTTTCCCAACGCTTTTAATGCTGCTTCTTCTTTTGTCTTGTCTTGACATTCTTTATTGAAAGTCATTAACTTGGCTTTGAAGGCCTGAACATCGGCCATTTGCCTTTGTTGTTTACAACTCATTTAAAATTCCTTGATTACCTTTTTGGCAATTACTGGCTCTTCCAGTACTACTATGTTTGGCCTCATTTGACTGAATATTTCAGTGAGTGCATCCAGTGAAAACGGCTCTTCGCTCTATGCAACAATTGAGTTTCTTCTTCATCTTGGATTACCCTGACATGTCCATAATTTCCTTCGTACATGAACCTTTCCACCGAGTTTGCTTATGCCACAAATGGTCTATAATCTGCCTGCACCACTTCTGCTTCGCTCTTGTCGTTCCAAAAACCTAGGCACTGGTGGAGTGATGAGGGTATGCAACGACTCCCATAGATTCAATCCCTTCCTAATAGCACATTGTAACTAGTAGGATCATCTATTACAAAGAAGACTGTGGTCCTAGTAGTTGTCCATACAGTTATGTCCAGTGGCATAACTCCTTTAGCCGAAGTTGCTCCTCCATTGAAACTTGTGAGAATGACTTCTGTTGAAATTATATCACTTTCTGTTTTTGCAAACTTCTTTATCATTCTGGATGAGATGGTGTTTATAGCTACTCCGTTATCAATGTATACTTTCGCCACATGTATACCGTTGACTAAGGCCTTCACATACAATGGCCTCAAGTGCTTAGTCAATTTCATAGCTGGTCTCTTAAATATAACTTTCTCAGCGACATCTATTTCCACTTCTTGTTTGTCTTCTGTTGAATCATTTCCTCGTGATAACTCAACATGCAATACATCACACTGGGCTTCTTCTTCTTGGGTTTTATCGTTACTATTCTCTAGAGTTTCTTCTCCAATTACCCAACATGTGGGAGGATGTAATATTTTTGGAGGTGACCCATACTTTTCAGAGCGAGGTACTCTTCTTTTTCTCTTAGGTGTCCCATACAACACATAATAATCGAAAGAACGCCCAGATGGTTCTCCCAACAAGTCTACCTCACGAACACCTTCTCGATGTAGTTGTTTCAACAAGATATTGTGTGATACTCATCTCTTTCTTCTCTCTGCTTCCATATCAATTTCCTCTTCAATGTCCATCATATCATCATCTTTTTCCTCATCGTATGCCCCTTTAGATGTTTGACCTTCTTCACATTCCAGCACACATGCTTCCTCTTCGTTATCCTTTATTTTTTCTTCATTTTTCTCTTTGTTTTTGAACTCATTGTCTAGTAAATAGTTATTAGCCATGATAGGAGGTAATGTACCGAACTGAATAGTAAGGGGTTGATCTAGATCTTCTTCATTCTTTTTGTCTCGCTCAAACTTTGATATCCCAGAAGAACTTTCTGGCAATTCTTCAATTGACTCACCCGTACCAGTCTCTTCTCTATCCTCTAGGACATTTTGATTTGCCACCTTGAGTATTTTAGGCGCTTTAGGACGTGGCAATCCCTGTTGTTACCTCATCATTCATCCATAATTTCGTTCAAAACGCCTTTATTGAGTTCTAGTCATCTCACTGAAGGGTATTACCCTTCCTGCATGAATAAATGTCATACATTTGGTTGGCGAGGTTATGGCCTGAATGTCCTCACATTATTCATTGGCATGAGTTACCTCTCAAAAGGCTGTCCTCTATAGAATGATGTACCTCGCCCTCTAGTAAGTTGAGCGTTTGGGACGAAATTAGGGCAATGGTGATATTGCCTTACTCCTGTTTTCTCTATTTTTTCATTCACTTCTCCTTTACATCTTGCACATAAAATGTTTTCATTTTTTCTAGGCTCATTCTCTTTGATACGTTCAAAGATGTTGGGATGTGGCACATGGTCTTCTTCCCCATCATTGATAACCAATTTGAATTTTGGCAACTTGTTTTTGAAACCAGTCGTCACCATGTTCACCCCGAGTGGCTGTGGGAAAGGATTTTCACCTACTGCCATCTTCTTCTTATCTTCGAACGTAATTCGCCCTAATTCGATGGCATCCTGTAACACATGACGAAAGACCAAGTAATGGTTAGTCAAATGTGACCATGTATTATGCCACTTACAATATTTTTTTACCCTTAATTTGTTCAGGGCTTGGAAACTTATGCTTATCGCTCAATTTTATTTGCTTATCCTTATACAATTTACCAAATATAATGTCAGCTTTGGTCACTTCGAATGAGAATATCCTAACCTTTATGTTTTCATCTTTTATAGGCTCGTCTTTGCCCGACGCTGTCCCCTTACTAGAATTTTTCATTTGCTTTTTTTCTCTTATCAATCGTTCATACCTAATTACGTTCGCACTAAGTTGGTAAAGATCAGGAAATTCTCTGTCTTGAAATTTCTTTTTCAAATCAAAACTTAAAAAAACTTTGAGCGATTTTGACAAACTCTTTTTTAGGCAAAGGTACAAAACACTTACTTCTTGTTGTCTTAAACATTTCAAGGAAACTTTCTCCCAATTCGTTTGGCATTTGACGTAGATTCGCCAAATCAGCCAAAGTAACTTCAGATTTAATCTTATAAAACTGAGCATGGAACAATTGTTCCAGTTGTTGACATGTTTGAACAGAATTTGCTGGAAAATTAATGAATCATGAGAAAGCTACTCACATTAATGAACTAGGGAACAACCTCATTTTATGATAGTAGGTCACTTCACCACTTTGCAGTGTGAATCGCCCTATATGTTCTAAAGTAGATACTTCTCCTAAACCAGTGAATAATGAAAATTCTGGCACTTTGTACCCTCTAGGCCATGGACATGCTTGATCTACCCAATCAGAATACGACTTTGTATAAGTCGGCCTATAACATGACGTACCCCACAGGCCATCTGATTCTGTACTATTTTCATGATTTGATTCCTCAACATGACATTGGGATCATATGGGATTTCTACAGGTTGGTTTACTGGTTGATTTGCTTGAGGCCTAGTATTTGGTCATTGGTTGGCAACAAAATTGTCATTATTTGGGCCATTATTACCGTTAGTTTGAGTATTTAATCATCATTAACACGCGAGACATTCTGTCCATTATTCAGGACGTTGTCTCTTATATTTGGATTACCCTACAGGTTTGACGTACCATTACCACTATTCAAGTTTGGCACTACACCGTCCCCTTGGTTTGAAGTAGATAGACCAGAAAGTGGTTCTATCCCTTAATTCAGACTAAGGACTGTGGAATTATGTCCCACAATAGTCCTGGATTGAAAGTGATTTGTAATAGGCATAATGACTGACACGTTTGACCTACTAACTTGTTCATTATTTCGTTTAATGTATTCAGTTGTTTGGCCATGTTGTCATAATGTGCATTCCCATTTTAGGTAAATTTTTCCATGTTATGAACATTTCGTAGGTTTACCTGTTCAACGACATCCTGTGTAAGTTCCCTAATCAACGTACGCATGGTTCGAGGACTCAACTCTGTCATTGGTTTGTGATGACTGTGACTACTCTGACTCTGTCCCTCTGTTCGTGGAGAGCTTTGCTGCTCCTCATATTGTTCGATCACAAACTAGACTACTCGCTGACTTGCTGGGTCCTTGTCAGACTTATGAGGCATATTGTTTCACATTTTGTATCCTCCAATACCAAACACAAATGTCCCATCGGGTGTGCCAAATTGTTTCGCGCGGGTTGTCGCTAACAATTAAAAAAGGTTCAGACGATTGTTTAAGGAACAAACCTCTTGAGACAAAATTCCAAAAATGGGTATTTTATTTGGCAAAAATTTATAAATCGGAAATAAACAGAATACCTCCAAGGGGTGCAAGCACGCGAGTACTAAAAGAAAAAAACGTTTTAAAATTAAACTAAGAAATTGAAATTACATATTCTTTGTTGAGAGTGTTTGATTCAGAGGTCTTTCCTTCTATGTCTTCTCTTCCTTTTTATACTCCTTTGATAGTTTCTTTGTGAAGAACTGCTCGAAAACTGCTTGTTGCTCTAAAACTACACACTTTCTTTATGATGACTGATTAGTCGTGAAACTGTCATCTCTAACTGTTGTCATTACTCTTGTCATTCAACCGCCCACAACTGGGATCCTTGGATCGTGGGGTGTGATGAGATTGCTCAATAACTACCGTTATGGATAACCATGGTATCTCATGTTTGCTAAGATCCTAGGCGACTTGAAGGTTTGGATGAGAACGGGCTCATTCATTCTGGGCGACCTTAAGACACTCTATTCGCTCAGATTATGGGCGTCTTGCAAGCTTGGGCGATGATGTTACTTTGTTCTTGGGCCTCCATTGCATTCATCAATGGTCCTATTGGGGCCTTTGTCCTTAACTTCCTCAATTGGGCTTCATTCCTTGGGCTATTTAATTTGGGCTACACTTTTTGTATGTCAATAGAAGGAATAAGATAGATTAAGAATCAAAGACAGAAAATCGTGTGGAACTCAAAAGAAGAGGTGTAAAAATTCATGGAATGCCAAGAGATTCAAGGTTATACGGGGTTGAAGCACCTCCTTTCTCTGTTCAACTAATGCAAAAGGGAGGTATAATCGTGCTAGTCGTTCCTTATTAAGGGATATAATCTCACATCGAATAAAGATGTAAATATAAACCAATTTATAAAGGATTGTGTTACTTCTCTTAACAAGGTTGACCTTTTAAGATGGATCTCCAATTCTTAACATGGTATCAGAGCTCATTAAGCTCCAACGAGTAATTCGATCCGATTAAGATTCAAAAAAAATTGAGCACACAGATTTCAAGATTAGTTTGCTCAAACGAGCCATTTTCGATCCGATTAAGACTCCAAAAAGTGAGCATACGGATTTCAAAATTGGTCTCCTCAAACGAGTCACCATCTTGCGGGGGCATGTTAAGGGATAGAATCTCACATCGAATAAAGATGTAAACATAAACCAACTTATAAATGATTATGTTACTCCTTTTAATAAGGTTGACATTTTGAGATGTAACCCCAGTTCTTAACATTCCTCACCGTACTCAGTGGTGAGCAAAAAAATTTAGAACATTCACGTAAAGTTGGGAATAAAGTCGAAGTTCACGAGGCAGGATTTTGAGATAAACACAATAAACTCAAATGGTACTGGTCTAGAAGACAAACACTAGATGTCGAACCGTTAATAAGAGATATAAATCTTGCTAATGATAGAAATCTAGATTTTCACGATAATAAGTGCATTTGGTCTTCCATGCTAAAACGTTCTGTTTTTCCCTTTTGAACTTTAGTCTTCGTCCTTAATTGTTTCAATCAATTTGTCATGAAAATTCAATTCAAAAAGGGCTAATCACTTTTCTTCCATTAAACCAACATTTAAAAGCAATTCAAAATCACATATGTCAACAAGTTAACATTCTTCACAAACACACCAAGACATAACAGTTCTTCTGTGGAGATAAAACACTAACTTGAGGACACATTTTGTCTAGGGAAAGGAAATTTGATTTTCCTCACTCCATACAACATGCTAAAGACACAATTTCATAGTACTAATCATATTTTTATTGTCTTCAAAACTTGTTCTTATACCAGAAAACACCCTTGTTTGGCTCGTCTGGCTCGACATAAAGACACTCCTTCGCCTCTCTCCACATAGCCTTGTAAAACGGAGTTCCATCAAACTGATAGTACTCACCTAATAGTGGCTTAATTGCTTTAGTTGCCTCCATTGCATGATAGTGCGGCATTGTTGAGAAGAGGTGATGAGCCACGTGAGTATCAGTAATATTGTGGAAAACCTTATTTAGCACGCCGTAATCTCGATCAACAGTCGACAAAGCACCCCTCAGCCAATCCCACTCGAAAGAATCATAACGTGGCAATGAAGGGTGTGTGTGCTGCAGGTACGTAATTAAGACAAGGAAGCCATTCACAATGAGTAACGGTACTCCGTAGACGCATGTAAGCCAAACAAGTCCTTGGGCAAAAGCAAGGCAGTAAAGGATGTATGTTGTGGCGATGACACCCACATCAGAAATGTAGATTTGAAGTCGTTCACGGTCATTATAAATTGGGCCGTATGGATCATAGTGGCAGGCGAAACGATCATAAGGCCGGCCTGAAACGTTGAATGCCAAGTATAGAGGCCAACCGAGTGTAAGGGTGACAACAAGTGTCATGACTCGTCCTGGTGGATTGTTCAAGTATTTGGAGAACCACGAGAGTTCGGATTTAGGCTTCGGGACAAAGACTTCATCACGATCGAGGGAGCCTGTGTTGGAATGGTGCCGTCGGTGACTATATTTCCATGAAAAATAGGGTACAAGGAGGGTAGAGTGGAGGATAAGACCGACTGTGTCATCGACCCACTGGTAATCACTGAATGCATGGTGACCGCATTCATGAGCAATGACCCAGACTCCAGTGCAAACGCAGCCTTGAAGGATCCAGTAAACAAGCCAAGCAAGGTAGCTGAAGGGGAATGGAAGTAGATGAAAGTACGATGTTGCAATGTAATAAAATAGGGAAATGAGAAATAGGTCATAAACAACATAGGAGAATGAGCGAAAGAGAGATCTCTTAAAGCAGTGGGGTGGGATGGCTTTCTTAATGTCACCGACTGTGAATGGAGGCTTAGAGTAAGGAACCCTTTTAAGGAGGTTCTTCTTTTCTTCACCTTTGGTAGCCGGAACGGACATACGACCTCCTGCTCCCATTTTCGTTCAAGGACTTGTTTCACACGACCTGGAAAACCAAAGATTTAGGTGAGTCGATAGTGAAGAAAAGATATTCATTCAGAAATAGAAGAACGCAATTTATATTGAGAGTGAACGACAAAAGTCACATCTGAAACCAAAATCTAGTTAGTCAAATGTAAATTAGAAACTTTTCCTATTCCCTCAAATAGAAAATGTCGTGTTTAACATGTGCATCATATGCATTCATGAATCTATGATATCAAATGATAGAAAGGGCGTAACTACCAAAAAGAAGAGAGAGCAACCTAGACATACAAGTTACTGAAATAAATAGAAGATAATCATAAATATCTTGGCTTTCCGATTATGGATTGGTTGGTTAATGCACCAGACTGCACTTGCGTCTCCCTTCGATCACAACGACAACTTATGTAGTTATGTCAGTTTACTTTTAAATGAACGGGGCAAAGATAACTTAACCTACTTGCTAGGTAACCAACTCCTCGATACTAAATTTATTGTTCCCAAAGGAAATAAATTGGAACAAATTATATTGAAGGAAATAAAAAATAGTAGTACATAATTAATAAATCCTAAGCTCCATAAAGGGAAGAATCAAATTCCATCCTCTTGTTCTATCAAATATGATAAGGTCCTCAATAACAGAGTCCATCAAAATCGCCAAATCAGGAAGCAAGGTCAAAGCTTTACCTATCAATGAATTGGAGTATTATGACGAAGGGATAAAATCTAACCAATTAGTTAATAGTTGGACAATTTAAGAGTAACCAGAATTCATGTAAAAGAGGTAAATAACTAATATTAGTAATGTCTATCCTTCTGGTTGGAATACTTCGTCTCTGGCCTCGTTATAATTCTATTGAAATTTAAAGTCACAAGAACTACGGTAGATAGTAGCAGTCATTTTGGGGTGACAAAGAGATCGTACCATTCGAGCCGACCAACCTTGCCAAACTATTCCAGATGATGACAGGGATTTGAAATACTAAAATTAATCATAAAAAGCAATCTGAGTTCAGAAAAATAAGCTAAAATGGAAATGGACAATTCATTTGAAAATAAACAAACCCCCATTAAAGGAAATGTAAAACTCCATATTATTTGGAGAAACATCAAAAGGAAAAGATTTGATTTGGTCAACAAAAGAAAGAACCTATAATTTAAGGTGAAAATAATAGAATAGTTCATACAAGACCCACACGCAACACATGAAAATCTAACAAATCAAATTCAAAAAAGTGATACTGAGATCAATTTCTCCCTCATTTCTTTCACGATTATTTTATTTTTCACACACAAAAAGTAGTACTTAAATTTAAATGCAGTCAAAAGCTAAATTGCACATTCAAATTCAAACGCACAGAATTCAAAACATTACCATAGACAATTTACCAATTGCTCAAATGTCAAAAATCCATTATTTTCTTCAACAATAGAACAATAATTTCATAGATCCATTCAATTTAAGAGAATGCTGCTCAATAAACGTTAATTTTATTCATATTCATATTGAAAATGCTGAAGAATAGAGGAAAGAAACGGTACCTGAGAGTCAGATTGGGCTGTAGAAATCACCCGTAAAGTACTTCTTTGTGAAGCGCTTTCTCTCTCTAAAACTGCCCCTGTCTATGTGTGTGCATGGCAATGTACAAACCTCCGCTTCCTAATATACAGCTCTGAGAAATGAGCCTTCCACGCGTCGAAATGTGATTGGTTTATCACACTTTGTACCCCCTGTAGATTTCCATTTTATAGGCTTAGATTGAAAGGATGAAAAATAAGAGGTTAGTGGAAAATGCCATGGATGAAAAATATATTAATTTCGTGGCTCAAATTTAAAATACTAAGTAATAAATATGACATTCATATCTTATAGGAAAACAAACTGTACTTATGTTTATCGAGGGTCGACACGATGATTGAGAGTCGACGCAATCTTTTAACATACTCTGTATCGATTTTTTCTAATTATTAAGAGTCGACTATTGTTTTAACATATTTTTGTATCAACATTCGTTCGAAAGTTTGTTTGCCGTTGGACATTTTTATGCAGTTTTCATTGATGGAAATAATACTAAAATGGGATAAATAATGAAAAATTAATATTTATCTCCTTTATTTTGTAGTTAATAATAAAATTAATGAGGTACATATTTCTTTATTATACCACTGATGTATGTTTGCAAATGATTGGATGTGAAATGACGAAAAAGGGCTTGCATGTCCATGCAAGAGCTGCAAGCGAGAAAATTTGGCAGTGGCAAAAATGACTAAGTTGATAAAAAGATGAGTTCCTAGGTTTTAGTGTGCCGGCACTTGGTATCAGGGTATTTCTCCTTGGAATATTTCTCTAGGTTTTGTCTCCTCGGTTTGAATTTTATTATTATTATTATTATTTTCAATTTCTTTTGATTATTGGTTCAATTATTTAGAACTCAATAATAAAAATGCACAAAAGGAGATTTAATTAGTAGCAAAATTAGGACGAAACTTATTTTAGGTCAACACCCTGATTAAAATCAAATTTTAATTTAAGTCAAAATCAAAGAATCAGTATTAACCACATATTTTATTGGTCCTACAACTTTTCAACTACACATTACATCATTTTTTATCAAAATTTACTGAAAATCTAATTTTAATCTCCCTCAAACAACCCCGCAATTTAAATATAAGAATAATTTATTCACGGCACTAGAATTCAAAATCTTTCTAAAGAACATATGGGTTTTAAATGTTATCTATTTAGAGATTTATAGTGAAAATACTACTTTTAAGATTTAACCCACAAAAATACGAGTAAAAGTATTATAAATATCTCATTATTAAAACTTAATCAATTTATTTTTTCTAATGTAAGTTGATAAAAAGATGAGTTCCTAGGTTTTAGTGTGCCGGCACTTGGTATCAGGGTATTTCTCCTTGGAATATTTCTCTAGGTTTTGTCTCCTCGGTTTGAATTTTATTATTATTATTATTTTCAATTTCTTTTGATTATTGGTTCAATTATTTAGAATTCAATAATAAAAATGCACAAAAGGAGATTTAATTAGTAGCAAAATTAGGACGAAACTTATTTTAGGTCATCGCCCTGATTAAAATCAAATTTTAATTTAAATCAAAATCAAACAATCAGTATTAACCATATATTTTATTGGTCCCAAAACTTTTCAACTACACATTCCATCAACTTTTATCAAAATTTACTAAAAATCTAATTTTAATCTCCATCAAATAACCCCGTAATTTAAATATAATAATAATTTATTCACGGGACTAGAATTCAAAATCTTTGTAAAGAACACATGGGTTTTAAATGTTATCTATTTAGAGATTTATAGTGAAAATACTACTTTTAAGATTTAACCCACAAAAATACGAGTAAAAGTATTATAAATATCTCATTATTAAAACTTAATCAATTTATTTTTTCTAATGTTTTCAAAACATTGACTATAAATTAGAAATAATGAAACTTCTCTTTCTCGCTTAGTTTCGTAGATAGAATCTTATTAATTTTATTCGAGGATTTTCTATTTCTGATCTCTTAAATAATTGTCGATCTGCACGAGGATTGAAAAAGACATACGTCTTTATATGCTTTAGAAATTAGATAAAATAACGGGAATTTTGATTTAGCCCCTGCTTGGAGCACATTTCCTACCTCATAAAAATGAAAAAAATGACCATTGCACAGGTAGGAAGGCCTCACCTTAGAAAGAAGAAGTAAAAAAAAAGGGCTGAATTTAGTGACAAACGATTATATTTTCATTTTTCTGACTAAATAATGTGCCTCAAAAAGAAGCTTAAACTCAAAGCAATTGCATTATACTAACTGCAGACAACATTTAAAAAAAAAATCGATTTAACTTGCATGGAATGAAAATTCAAATTAACCTGTTTATACTTTATAGTAAAGTTAAAAATCTTTAATATAAATTAAGATTTCTAGATATTTGAGTAATTTCTACTGTATTGACGGAAACATGAATAACTATAACTAATCAAATGTTTAAAATTGTGTATGTGTTACTCGAACAATCATAGCACAAGAACTCAAATCTAGAGATAGATCGTTTTCTATGAAGTAGAAGATTGAAGGAATTGTTGGGTAACCTTATTTAAAAAAAAAAAAAAAAATTAATCTTGGCCAAACATGCCCTTAATCAACTTAAATTAGGCTTAAAGATTTGATAACCAAACGAATTCCCAAGATTTGAAAGTCTAATTAACAAATCCCACGTGATTGAGATTTGGCATTCTCTTTAATTTGTGTTCATCTTACCAACAATTTTGTCAACCTGTATACATGCCACCAAAGGTCACATAATGCCCAAAATTCAAAAGAAACAACTCAACATTATTTAAAGAAAAAGTCATGAAATATCTGTCTATTTTTGTTCTGATTTCATTTTTAATTATTAAACTTTTGATGAAATTTTAATCGGATCACTCAATTTTAGTTTATAATCAAAATTATTGAATTTCAATTTACGTTCAATACTATTCACACTATTCACTCCGTTAGCCACTGTCACTAAATTTAACACCATTGTCCCCACGTGAATGTTAAAGATTCATAGTAATTTATTGTGTCACACGATTTTTCAGGTAAATATGCTACCTAATCATAACGTGGCCATAAATTTTGAAAATAAATCAATGATCAATGCAAAGAACTTAGAAATCTATTCATGAAGTTTGAGATTGTCGACCAATGTGAAACAACTCCAAGTTCATGTAGAAAAAATTTGGTTTCAAGTTCGAGAAAATTGCAATTGAGGTTTCAAATTTTGAACAATATAGCACTTAGGTCCCCATTAAATATATTTTAGGTAAATAAGTCCTCGAACTTTCCATTTTGAAGCACGTGAGTCTCCATCGGATAGAACCGGATCCATCTTACCATCGAAATAGAACATAGACCTAAGTTCTTTACTCTGCATTATTTGAAGAACCCAACTCTACTTTTTTCATTTATATTCTCAAACTCCATTCTTGGACTTAGTTTCGTGTTGGTAAAATATTCATTTATTGTGACATCCTTTAAGTTTAATGGTCACAAGTGCTATAAATATAAAAAATGCCTCATTACCAACCCAACACTCAAAAATATTTGAAAATTAAGCACTTATAACTTACATACGAAGGGCAATTTAAAAAAGAAAAAATAAATATTGGATTAAGTCGTGTGTACTTAGTTCTTGAATTATCACTTAGCTCGTCAAAACTTGCCCTAAGTTGCTTGCATATTTTCAGAATAGTCTAGTCTTGAAAAATAAAACACAAAATAAATGAGTAGAAATGTGTTGATGTACCAAGTATAAAGTGTTTTAGGAAGTTGCAAGAATTGTAGGGTCGATATATTGGAAAATTACATAATATATTTTCACCTTCCATCTTAAGAAAGATATAAAACTACAATTAACAATAAAAAACTAAAAAAAAAAACAAGCTAAATGAAGATGAAATGTGAGATTGAAGCATAATAGCCGAGAAATTAAACTTTATTGAGTATTTGTTTGTCCCGCTCTAATCCATCATTGAAATTTGAAGTATCGATCTCAAGATCAATGCTTTTGTACCATTTAGCGCAGAATACGTAAATCACAAAATCTACGGTTGTTAATGCAGAAATGAGAAAGTAAAATCTTTCCATATGCCCAGTGTTCAAATCATTAGGAATCCACCCCGGGTTGCTGCCTCTTGCCGTAATTCCCATTACGACATTTACAAGCACGCTACTAACAAAATTACCAAGGGAAATCGACGCCATGCAAAGAGAGCTACCCAAGCTCTTTATACCATCGGGTGCCTGCCCGTTAAAGAATTCCAGCTGCCCCACATACATGAAAACCTCGGATGCACCAACAAGAATGTATTGTGGGATTTGCCAAAATATGCTTAAAGAGCTAGAGTCATTGTGTGATATTACCCTTCTCCGTCGTTCAATTTCAGTAACCCCTGCTGCAACCATTGCTAGCATTCCAATTATTAGGCCAATTCCCATTCTTTGAAGCTCCGTCAGTCCTTTCGGGTTTTTACTTAGTCTGCCAACTAGAGGTATTAGGATTTGGCGATAAATTCCCGTGCAAATGAGGACACTGCATATGTCAAAAGCGGACATGCTAGCAGCCGGAAGGTGAAACTTTCCTATTTTGGCATTCATCACGTTGCCTTGCTCGACGAAAAGTGAAGCCATTTGAGTGAAGATCACTGAATATATGATAGTGCATAGCCAAATAGGTAACATTTTAAGGATACATTTTGCTTCCTCAACTTGAGTCACAGTGCAAAGCCTCCATGGGTTTACTAGACCGTGTCGAGCTTCTTCTGGGTCGACTATTGCCGCCTTGTCAAGGCACCTAGAGATTGCAACAAAATTGATATAATTACTAGTTCTTTCTTGATTTTTGAAAGAGAAATGTCAAATTAACCTAGAAATAAAAGACTGAAAAATCAAAAGGGACAAAAAATCAATAAAGATCAATGTCATTTATCAAAAGTTATGTCTCTTTCTAATATATCGATAACTACCCATGCTTTAACTAGCTAGTTCGTCGGTATATTATTGATCAAGCTTTCACTATAGAATTGTAGTTGAAAATAGTTCATTGGTATTACTTGTAAGTTCACTCGAATGTATGGTTGGAAATAAAGTTCAATAATTTATAAATTTTTCAAAAACGGACGCTTACTATTAGTACTTACTGAAATTCATTGGTGTGACGAATTTTCCGACTTCCTTTGATTGCAGACTCTAATCCTTGCACTTCATACAATTCTTGCCCAGCAGAAAGAGTTACATTCCATTTCTTTGCTGCAGCAACAAAGACTTGTGCTACCCGTGGCACAGGGTTGCCACAGGGCTTAATATACCGATATCTTGGCGAGCCAAGCAAAAATAACACTAATGCTAGAACAGCTGAGCCTGTAGCCACCCAAAACCCGAGTGTCCATTTTCCCTTGTTCTCATAGTAGACCAATACAGTGTTTGAAAATAACGAGCCTGTGTTTAGTGCAAAATAAAAGTAGCAAAAGAAAACCTCCTTCGAAATCTTTTGTTTAGGATTTGATTCGTCGAATTGATCTGATCCGAAGGTGGCTATAGTAGGCTGGTGTCCTCCATATCCAAAAGCCACCAAGTATATAGCTAAGTAGAATGCGGCCGAGCCAAATGCAGTCATAGGTACACATATTTGTTTTCCGTCACCACAACCATCAGGTTTGATCAAGAAAATCCAAGATATTAAGGACAAAAGAACAAGACCCTGTGTTGTGATTCTACTTGTTAGCTTAGAACACGAAAGAATTAAGTACGAAAAAAATCTAAAAATAAAGATTTACCAAAATGAATATCACTTGAAAGATTGCACAAGTGAGATAACGGCCCCAATACGAATCACTAAGGAATGCTCCCAATAATGAGCACAAGTAAACTGTCCCCGTCCACTTGCTCACATTATTGGCTGCAGAAGCATTGTCTTGACTAAGAACTCGGGTTAGAAACAAAACCAAATTCACCCCAACGCCGAAGAAAGCCAACGTGGCAAGTCCTTGATTTGCTGCACAATAGGGAAAGAGGGAAAAAAAGAAGAAAAATGTCAAAAAATACGTTGAACTTTCACTGGTACATGTTATTAATGATAATTTTTTAAGTACTAGTTACCTAACAAAAGAAATGCTGAACTCCATCCTCCTGTGCTTTTTATTTCTATGCAAGCATTCGTTTGATCCTCTTCCATAACACTGACAACGTTCGTGTCTAGAGCTCCCTGGATAAAATTGGTAGGGGATTAGTTGAAAAGGTTAAGAGGTATTCTATTTTATTTTTTTTAAAAATAAAATTAAATGAATGTTTGGTATGCAGGAAATTGGAATTAATGAAAATTTAACCTTTTTTCTTCTATAGTATTTATTAAATGAATGTTTGGTATGCAGGAAATTGGAATTAATGAAAATTTAACCTTTTTTCTTTCATAGTATTATCAATAATCATCCTTGTTACACATAAGAGGAAAAAATGCAATTATTGTCAGGTTATTAATAGAGTTCAGAATATGGTATGATCAACTTGACACCATGTAGAGTCGGCTCTAATTCTGATTAGTTATATATGTGTGTCCCACAATTAATTGATGTGCCATCTTAGCTAAGTAATGTTATTTAGGAGATCATTTTTCATATGTAACATCCGAAATCATTGGACCGACCCTGACACTAGGAACTGTTTTTCGAAATCATAATGATAAAAAAAACAAGTAACTTAAAAATAAATTGAACTTACTTTTTTTAGCATAATTAGAAGACAAACATAAGGTGGAACTGCAAATAATTACCAACCTTTGATGCAGTCTCCATGATAAATGAGGTAAGCTAGTCAATTGAAGTGAATCAAAGGCTCCCCTGTGGAACATTAATGTCCACGAAAACTTAATTAAAGAAAATAGAAATTAAGGGAAATTACAAGAATAACAATTTATATTACTGAAAAATGGAAATTCTGACCTTAACAAGTATTTTTTGAGAGAAGTGAAGCTGAAGAGTTGTGTGGAAAATGAGTTTGATACATACAATATATAGCCATGCAAGAAAGGGTATTGAGAGCGACAACCTACGAGGTCATTCTTGAAATCATTTTTCCAGTTGAAAAATATACTTTTAGGATAAAAAAAAATCAAAATCAAAATATTTGTGGAAGTAAATGAAGGAGAGGTAATGAGATGGAGCTGTGCCACAAATAGGGTCAGTCATTTCTTGATAATGGATCGAGAGTCCACCTTGGACGAACAAGTTTACGAGGCTGTCTCACTTTGAAAATAAGAGATCTTTCAATTCTATAAGTAAGTGGATTTTACAACTATTTTATCGTAATATCTTATCTTCCTATATAAATTTAGTCTCATCTTTTAAGAATGTTTAATTAGGAATCTGTCACGTCATAGATTTAGAGTAAGCGTGCAGTGGCAATATTTATAAAAAATTTAGAATGATGTGCACGAAGTTTAGCTAACCTTTTGCGGAACTTGATTAGTGAAAGAACAAGGAGCTCCGGAATAGTGCCTGATTCTGGTGAATGCGATGATTGTGTATCGACGTTTACAAATGGTAACGTTGGTCGGAAAATTAATCGACCCACTGGAGAAATATCAAGGCCAATAAAACTTGTTGTCATTTATGGTGAAAAGTATATCGAAAGAAATTTCACCGAATTAACCAGTCGAAAATTTGAGAAAACCCTAATGAAGATCTATAGAGGATGAAATAAGCTGCTCGCTTATAGCATGAAAAACAATGTAATTAAATATTACTAGAATTTTTTAGTTATGTAACAAACTCCTAATACAGCTCCATTTATTCCTCATCATACACCAAATCTATGTTTGAATTTCAATTTTTTTTTTTGGATCGGGTGAATTTGAGATTTCTAGGGAGACCAAATCAATCTCTCTCTCTCTCTCTCTCTCTCTCTCTCTCTCAATTCATAACTCATTTCTATCTAAGAATAGATAATAGCAAGAAATGGCCCATCAGCGATTTCAGATATAATAATATGTTTTGTTTAAGTCAACCACACTAGGTGGCACCTAGTATAGAAAATGACTTTTTTTAAAAAAAAGTCATCAATAAGCAGAACATAATTTCAGATGATAGAAGATAAGGAGTGGTCCATATTGACATTGTATACCCCCAATGACTTATTAAATCAAATCTAGAAATCTGTCCATTCATGAAAATGTAGGATACGTTGTTTCCCACTTGGACCAAGTCGTTTTCTAGAGACTGTTGTACCAAATAAAAGTCCTAAAGTTCTCAATATCCATTTTTTTCAGTAATTATATTTGATTATATTAGGAAAAATTATGTCCTATTTGGTATTGGTTTTAGGGGAAAAAATATAG
>CAIGRB010006062.1:0-10750 GCA_903798255.1 Fraxinus quadrangulata | reverse complement strand
ATACTATTTCAAAATGTATTTTGAACAAAAAATGGAGCTCAAATAGGTGCTTAGTTTGAGTCAGTTCACAATGAGAGTGAATATCCAAAACTCGGTTTATATTGTCACGTGATCCTTGTGGATTGAGAGCCGTGTAGTCCATGAATTCAGGATCAGACTAATTTTTTTAAGTCGGACAAATATATATAAAAAAGAAAAAAAAAAAGATTTATACAACTTATTGTTCAAATAGAAATTTAACTTTTAGTTTTAGCCTTTGCTTGATCCACATTTTTTCAAAAATACATTTTCTACTATCTTCTTTTCAACCACACATTATTCAATAAAATAATATTAGATGTAAATTCAAAATTTTTCTTTATTTTTTAGTCACCCATTCTTCAATAAAATACTATTTCAAAATGTATTTTGAGCAAAAAAAGGCCTCAAACAGGTGCTTAGTTTTAGAGTACTTCACAATGATAGTGAATATCCAAAACTCGATTTATATTGTCACGTGACCCTTGTAAAAGTATGCATCATTTCAAAATTCTAGACACCTCCTTGGGCTGGAAAACAAAATTTAGCTTCGTAAAGTTAGACATGACAAGGTCACATGACGGTTTAACAGAGATTTGGACTGCTTTCCTCGTTGAGGACTAACAGTGCAACTCGACCAATTAGCTCCTTTTCAAACGTTGGGGGACCAACATAGTGCTCAAACAGTAGGGATTGGAGACCACTACTGCAATTTCCCTAATTTTTATAGGTCTACAAATAATGTTATAATTGCATGGTAAAACTATGAGTAAAAGATAAATACAGAGGTGAATAACCAACTGAACATGCATGCTAATTAACTTAGTACTCCCTAGAGTACCTATAGGAACGTTTTGAACTCATGTAAGGGTAATGTCGAGGGCCTCCTCATGTCATATTGTTATCCCATAGAAAGGTTAGAGCATAATAGGTTAAGCTTAAAAATAAAAATAAAAGTTACTTTTTATTTCCACACATTGATCCAATGTTTCTTTTTCTTACTTTTTGCCTCCATTAGAAAAATTTATAAATGATTTATAAAGAGGAATAGTAGTGAACCCTACTAAATGTTTGAATAATAACGAGTAATAATTATGAACGTGTGGTTGAATTTAATATTTGACTGTGAAAGAATTTATAAATTTGTATCCAAACGAAAGCTCAAGTAAAGAAGGTTACACATTCTTAAAAAGTAACTTTTACATTAGCATTACAAAAAATCACTCCAAACTTTCACCAATAAAAAGAATTATTTATTTTGAAACGTACTTCACCAATAAAAAGAATTATTTATTCTGAAATGTACTTATAAGTAAACTAATTAAACTTAGTCAAGCACAGACTGGGCGTCCATATTAAGCCCTTTTTTGGTAGGAATTAAAATCAAATTATTCAATACATTTTAATAAAAGTTTAAATATGGTTAAAACATTGTGAGTCTTATATAATACGTAGTTAAAATTAATTGTTAATTTTGACTTCAATTAAAATCTTGATTTTAATTCCTATCAAACGGGGGCTAAAAGACATCCTCTAGGTACCACGTACCTTGAGAGATCTTGATGATACCCCTTGATCTAAAACACCTGAACACCCATTCTCCAATCTGTTTTGAAAGTTGAGTATTCCGTAATATAGTAGAGTTGAGTAGACCCTTAATACATGTAACAAAATAATAACCTTCTCCACACGCATTCAAAATGCTACAAATTATTAAAATCATAATATAGGGCTATCTTTCAGCAGCGTCTTTAAACCTTCCTTTGCTAGTGAATGTCATTTCATTGCATGAAACTAGAACAGGATAAGCCACACACTTGCATACAAGAAAGAGTCATTCCTCATTTTCAGACCATTAAGAACTTTATTTGATGACTATAACTATAGCTTCATAATATTTTCTAGTTTTAAACTTCGCATACTCATCCTTTCTGCATGTCCCGATCCATCTTTTTCATCTTTTAGGCAATGCAACGTTGACTAAAACTTTTTCACTTGGACTAGTGCTCCTTTCCTCTCTCCAGATTCAAGCATTGCCTCTAAAACGGCAACATCTCGAGCACCTTCAAGATAAGTGATGCGAGGCTCTGGTTGGTGACTATGATCTTTCTGCAAATGGAAATCACAAAAAGATGTGTAAATTATACGATGAACATGTATAATTAAGCGAGAAAATTGTGGAACTCTCAATTCGTATACTACCTCTATAGTTGCATGTGAAATATCAGAGATGAAAGTTTTTAGCTCCTCGGTCACCCCACCAGAAGGATAGTACGAGCTCTTGCTTTGCCCATCAGCAGTAAAAAGGGTAACCTGTGAGCAGTTGATTTATCAGTACTACTGTTTATGTTAAATTTCTGGTATGACTACAAGAATAGAACATGACTATAATTTACCAAGTATCCGATACTTCCTTCTCTCTTTTCCACCTCAAATTGCAGCGTTCCTTTTAAGCCTACAACTCGCCATAAAAACTATAGGGAGCAAATATTAGAGCTTCTGCGGTTCTGCTTTATAGTCTGACAATAAACATTCCAGTGTAGAAAATTTACCGAGGAAGGGGGTGGGAGTGGGGGCGGGTTGAGGTGTTGGTTAAAATATTCATACCTTGAGTGATTTTGCTGATGCAACTGTTACATAGACTCCAGAACACCCATTCTCCATTTGACTAGATGGGAAAGTAAGTTAAAAATAATATTATTTGTACATTCAACTTTATTAACAGAAAGCTGCTTAGAAATCAATACCATATTTCAAAAACTTACATTGTTGAGGAGATACTATCAGGGGGAGGCAAACTCTTATCTACATGAGAAGTCATGGCTGACACTGAAGTTACCTCGCATCCTGTAAGCTATTCACGTAGAAGAGAAAAAAATCACATTGATTGGAACTCAATAAGTGGACATAGGCATATTTATTAGTATATTAAAGAGGGATTTCTTCAGCAGTTCTGGTTTCTTTAAGATGGTGCCGACGCTACCTTGGGAGTAGCTATAATTGGATGATTCAGGGAAAAAATATTCATGAGCTCCTAGTAGTTTAGCAAATAAATTAATAAGTCAAGCATTCCCGGCCCACCAAGCAAGGGGAACGCATGCAAGAAGGAAGATTGAGCTTGAAGCAAATGACTAAAAAATCGTCTGCTTTATATGATTATCTATCAAAAAAAAAGTTGAAACATTACTTGCATATTTTTTCNGTACTTGTCACAAGCATATGTATTTTACAAATGATCACAAACCCAAGTTATTATCTTGTATAAATTAAAATCTCCTTTTTAGTGATTTCCCCCTTTATGTTTTTACTTACTAAGTTCAACAAAAACAAAAAAAAGAATAGGCCTTATTATTCCTACATGTAATCATAGGATAAATAGAAAAATTCTGCAAGAGCATTAAAGATTTGAACTATAAGATGCCATGTTTCTTTGTGTTAAGAAATAAATAACAGAGAAGAAATACATTTACAGAACATGGCAGCTGAACAGAGGCATCATCGACCATTTAGGGTCAGTTGTCAGCTAGTCTAAAATGTAAATCCTATTTTTGCGTAAAAATTAAAACTAAAAGAGAACCTAAAATATCCAAACAGCAAGTTATTCAGGATTGGCTCTGTTCAGCAACCCAAGAATGATCCTTTACCAAATTGCATCAAGATTCTCGTCTTGGGTGCATGTAATACGACAGTCCAAAACTAAAATTAATTTATATTTTAAAATAGACAACAGAAGATATTATTCTACTGCAAAGGAGAAGCAGATCAAATTACCATTCTCAGTGCTGCAATAAAATGTACTCCCATATCTAGTATGAAACCACCCTACAAAAAATGGAAAAGTTGCAGCATATGACCATGAAAGTTGTTGGTTCAGCCAATATAATTGGAGAAAGAAAAGAATTTAAGAAACAATACAAATAAATCATATAGTAGTTCAGAATTTACTGTAGGCGCATATTAATAGCAACCAATACAAGTTATAGGAGAAAAACTGCACAACGGCCTTGACTCAGACACATGTCAACAGTATTGGACAACCTAACTATAAAAAGCATGCAGTTGATATGCACATATGCCAACATTTTCAGTTTTCTAACAGATCCTTTTGGTTTGCAAATATCAACATAAATTGTTCAGATTTATGGAATTTATTAATTATACTCACAGTAAAGTTATGTCTCCAAGAAGTTGAGAAGTAAGGATTTGAGCTATTCATCGGCACTTCAACAATTATCTGAAAATTCACTGTATCTCCAATTTCGGCCATTAGTTTTGTGCCCTGTGAAGTCGACAATTATCTCCTTAACAAGCCATCCACCAAAGGAGTAAATCAAGTAACCCAATACTAGAAGCATGATTTAGTACCTCCACAAAAGCAGGTTCAAAACGATAATTCTCAGCAACTGCCCAAATAGGCTTAAAAGGCGAGGTGGTGCTTAAAGAACTATAGAATGACAATGCAGTTTCCACCTCACTAAGTGCTGCATATATCACCCATTACTTTCGGTTCTTATATACAAAACCTTTAGAATTCACATAAATAGAAATTCTAGCTATAGTACTTACAAGCTGCTGCTGGTTTCTCTTCGGAAGCCGAAATAGCCAAGAAACATGTGTTACATGAACAAACATATATACTTTTAGTTTCTCACGTAAGAACAAGTATTTATAACATAATAGGAATTTAGTATTCAAAGAACATAAGGTTATGTCAGAAAAGACCATTAGAATTAATCTAATGAAAGATGCTAAAAACAGCGAGAACTCATGTGACGTATTGTTATATAATTTCTAATATGCTGAATAATACTACTACCCTTTAAATGACCCTATGTTCAATCACCTTGAAGGACATGCTTTCCTCCCTTCAGCAGCCTCACTGACATATCCACCTGCAAGAAATCATTCACTTTTAAATGAGAAATTTCATTCTTAAAGTAAATATCAGTCACAATCAGATCCATTGTAGTCTTGAACAGTCTTTGGGCTAAAGAGGCCCAAAATGAAAAACAAAATAGGGATCAACCAATACACATTCATAGAAAGAGTTGAACATTTGGATATAATTTGGCAACAAATTTGTCCTGTTCTAAATTTATATAAAACTGTAATTTACACAGTCAAATCTCCATGTTCAAAAATTAGCATATCTGGTTTTCTTTCAATAATGCGAAAAGAAAAATGCAATGAAGCTCATGAAACAGAGCAGAGAAGCTATAAACTAAAGCTTTGGGTATCATTATGTCACAGGGATGAATTTTTGAAATTATGTGAAAGATAGGAAAAAAAAAAGAGATTTCTCTCCAAATTTCTGACAGATGTCTCAAAAGAATACACTTGTCTGTATTGTCCCATACGCTCAAGGTGAAAACTTTCAGTAAATTCCAATAGTTTATAGATAGTAGAGAATAACATTTATTAAAGTGAACAATATCCAAAATTTATTTCTATAGTTGAAGCTTCTCCGATCTTATATAGATCACCAGAACGATGCTTCCAGTTTTATTGAGGCTAAAAGGAGAAAATGCGAACCAACAGGCTATACGCACTCCTCCAGTCTAATCATTGTTATTTATTTGATATACTGAATACTTTGTTTGCTATCTACCAATCATGTCCTTGTACGAACTTTTGCAATGCCATATTATGGGGATTTAGTCATACATAACAGTTTGCAAAATTAATTTGTTGAAAGTCTGCTTAATAGCCATTGCTATTCTGTTTGCTAACTGTTTAACCAAAAAGATTGCATACCGAACCCAGTCTCAAATTCAAAAGGACCAGATTATAACTTGTGCATAGCTTACCAACAGATTTGACTGAATCATCAAAGAACAAATGTTGTCTTTCACAAAGATTTGGTCATCAAATAAAAAATCTATGCTGAACATTAGCTTTGTCAACACTTCCATCATTGAATGTCAATTCAACAATATCTTTATCACCTCATACATTCCAACAAGTGGTTAATAATCGGTGTTCCATTACAACTCTTACTTTAATAGTTACCCAAGCCAATCAGGTGGCTCATTAGTTGGTTAGGAATCATTGAATTAGATTTTTCTTTTCTGCCTAGTTCATGAGTGCTGATCCCAAGGCAGCAGATTTACAGGCCTTTTTCTTTACGACTCACGATCACGACGACAGTCTTTTTGATTTAATACTTAGTTATATAATGCAACAGAATTAGATTAACTGTTTGCAAGCATAATATAGTGGTAATATATCTTGTTTTAGATTTTTAGCGCTATTAAAGCATTGCAATGATCCCTGCATACTACTTATCTTTTTTCAGATGAGAGGGCAAGTTGACATGTAACTGAAGCTAGAAAATCCCAAATAAGCATCCTAATCACATAAAGCCATGTAAAAGGAAGATGCAAAGTTCTGAGAGCAGGAGTTTAGCTTGATAGCCTCAAGAAGCCTTCAACTCTCTCTCTCTTTACACACGCGCACACACAAGGACAGAGAGAGATGCCTGAATATGGGCAGCAAGAACCACAAGCACGCCAATAATGGAAGCATCTTGAATAATTTCATCGAGTCCTTCCTCACCCCACTTGCATTCCACCTCTGGAAAAAACTTCTTAGCAATCTCAACAGCACCTTTGGCCGACTCCTGCATACACATATCCCCCAGTTAACTCCTATATTCTCCTCAAACCAATGGTCAAATTCCCAAAATAAAATACAAAAAGTAAATCAATGCACCCCATCACCAATTTCGCATAATAACAAAAGCCCCATACTTGTTCATTCAACCCCATAGTAAATTCCCGTCAATACTATACGCCATACACATAATTCCCAATAGAACGCATGAAATTGAATAAAACCTCCAATTAATAGAAAAACGTGAAGACGCAAACGACAGCGTTTTACCTCACTGCGGCTCCATATGGCTCTGAGAACGAACAGATCAGAAATCTCAGCCAACCTCGGTATGTACTCAGTTTTAACAAAAATTCCAGCTCCAAGTATGGCAATCTGCGGTAGCTGAGCCATTGAAATTTCAAAATCTGTATCTTTTCACTATGGGTGGATTGAAATCAATTTTATAGAATATAAACAGTATCTAAAACTGTCGCTTTCACTTTTTAGTAGTTATTTCCTTCTTTTCTTCTTCATTGTTGAATATTATAATGTTTAGGGGTAATCTGCCATTGAAAATCTTTGAATCAAATCACGTGTGACTTGATGTTTTTTCTTGATTGGAGCCACGTTTTTGTTCATTGAAAATAAAAAACATATAACTATTCTTGACATTTTTTCGCCGGAATATTCTTTTTCCACCGATCAACCCCATGAATGGAACCACCCGCCGATCAAACAATCAGCTGCTACAGAAGCAGTTGACCGAAGAATTTGGGAACGGACACCAAGTTTTTACAGTTTATTTCATACCCTACACCTTTGTTGTTGATAGATGATATGGAGACGTGTATTTTGACCCTTTGGGCGAGCCACATTTTTGTAATTTGTGGTTAAAAATGAAGAAATTCTTTTCGATTTACGTGTAATATTATTTTTTTGAAAAATGTGTGATTGAAATTGAATGAAAATAATACATTTTTAAAAAATGGGATTCAAACAAGGACTTGTTAAAAAACAACAATTTCTGCATATGTAACTTGATTGTAAATTCTATTGAAAAATAGGGTTATTTACAATTACGTCAATGGTTACGGAAGTTAATTCCTTTTGAATAATTTCATTTCGTTCACTATAGGTAGTCATTCTACTTGACAGTTTATTTGATGCATTAATTGATTATATTTATTACCTCGAATAAAAAGTTAATCTTCAAATAAGAAACAGTCATATAAGATGACTACTAGGTAGTGAATGACTATAAATAATGTTATTCTTTTCTTATAGCAATACTCACTCAACCACTAGATTTAGGCCAATCTAGTTTTTCATGGATGCTTTGTTTGGTTCATTTAAAGAATCGGCCTAGCTACCTCGCTTGTCCATCGCTTTCCAATATGATCAGTTCAATTCATGTTGGATTTAATAACTATAAATTGCCTAATTTTGGCCATATTCAATTGGTACAGATTAAAATCAAATTTTTAATAGATTTTGATAAAAATTGTTGAAATGTGTGATTGAAAAATTGCGAGTCCCATAAAATGTGTGGTTAAAATTAATTGTTGTCTCTAACTTAAATTAAAATCTGAATTTTAATTTCTATAAAAATAGAAAATTGTTGGATTGAGCATTGGGAGGTTGAATGAGACAAATGGGCTGAAATATTTTGGGTTGGTCCCAAGTTTTTAAATTATGAAAGACCAAGCCTAAATGGAGTCTGCTTCCACAACCTACCCAATAATTTTTTTAATGAAAAATTAGGATTGATCTCTCCAAACTTTCACGTGATGTGATTATAGATTTAAAATTTTAAAGTGAGTTTTTGAATCTTCAACTTATTTAAATATCTAAATTTGAGTTCTATACGATCAAAATTGTCAATTTAGACATTAAAACCGTATGTGACTTTCAATTGATTTGAACAAATGTTAGATATTTCACGTGCTTGTCCTATATGTGATAAAAAGTTGGACGTGTAAGATGGTTTTTTTTTAAGGCAAATTATCACCACATCTTCAGACTTCAATATGTTTTCGGGCTACACCAAAGAATGTTGATGTGGGTAAGGATGCCCCCAACCACAAGATATATAGAACTTGCAAGAATACATGGAATGGGTGTAAACCTAACTTTCAACAGAACAACAAATGTAAAGAAAGTAGTCAATGATGAAGCACTACCTCCTAGACAAATAAATAAATAAATAAAAATAGCAAAAGTAGACTAGAAACCTTTCATAGTAAGGATTTATGTTTGTCATCTGGCTCAGAGCGCGCAATTGACGATGAAGGTTTAGGGGACCATACTCCTTGTAATGACGTTGTTCTCAACCTACAGTGGTAAGTGAGTTGACAACATGATTTCCCTCATGATATATGTATGAAACCGTGTTTCGATCAAGTGGAATATGATGTCTAACGTGTCTGAGAGTGTCATGGATAGTCACTACGGTCTACCTTCATGAGCGCTTCAGTTGACAGTTAAAGAGCAATCCGCCTCTATCGATAACTCAGAAAGTCGAAGTCCTCAAGCGAAAAATCGTAAACTCAACCTCAAGAAAAGTGCAATCACCATAAAGAGATGAGAATGCTAGGTTACACCATACTTGTAAGATGGTTGATGAAAACTAATATGCACATATACATCGCGTTGAAATATATTGATATTAATAAACAATTTTTTTTCTTCTATAACACAAGATGATCCTTAGTTATCATTGAATAATATATACTTTTGGGAAGTAGTTCAAATCCTTATTTTTCATATCCAAGGAATATGGGATTCTACCATTAGCATTTCCATGCAAATTGATGACTAGTTTATTTGAAAACATCAATCTCGAAATCCGATTTCTTGTTTCAGTCTTTAACGAGTAAACAATCAAAGACGATCTAACATATGGATCGCAACAAAATTGTGGTCGAAAGTGGAAGTTACTATTCACTGCCAGCATAGTTTATTTAGTGCAACACATGAAGATGCATGCATGCAGAATTACATATGTTTGGCAAATGCACAACCAGCTGTCTCTAGGAACTGGGCTTTTAGGGCATCTATATTTTGTTTTAAAAAGAGAAAATTACATAAAATACGCATTTAAGTTTTCAAATTCAAAATCAGGTGTGAGGTTTATTTAACCAAAAATCATGTAATAATTTAACTTAAAAATAATAATAATAATAATATAAAATTAAATTAATTTATCACCCAACCCACGGTCCCAAACCCTAACATCTTTCTCATCTCTTCTCCTCCCTCTCTATCTCTTAATCCAAGTTCGTAGCCGTCATCACCATTGCCTAACCATCACCATCACCGTCACATTATCACCACTTGCACCACCATTACCACCAACCAACTAACAACTATCTCAAAAGCAAATTGTAGGAGGAAGAGATCGTCCAAATCCATCTCAAAACCATTGTTGCCACCCTTCGCGCCGGCAATCAACACAAATCAGATTACAGTTGCCCAACATTGTCTCAGTGTTGCCCGTCCACAAAGCTGTCTGTCGTTGCCCGTTCAAAGATCACATGTCCACATATCGCGCCCTATCGTTGATGCACTGCTTCTCAAGTATGGCAAGATCTAGTGACAGTGACGCTGCTCTCGAAGCAACGAGAGACGCAATTACAATATGGTGCGCGACGGTGGTTGCACGCCCATCGTTGTTGCCTCTAATCTGACCATGGTTGATCCACAATAGCTCAGATATATTATTTCCTTTTCTTTCTTTCTTCCTTTTTTTTTAAAAAAAAAAATTATGAGTTTTATTTCTCCAACAGTTGTTGTGGGTTGTGTGGTCAATGATTGCTATGGTGGTGTCTTTTACCGTTGTCGTGGTGTGTGGTGGTGGTCGCAAGTGGGGCTATGTTGGTGATGGTGGCGTTATTAGACTGTGTTGGTGATGGTGGTCGCAAGTGGTCGAGGTGGTGACGGTGGTATGTGATCAACTATTTGATTATTTGTGATCAATTATTTAACTGTGATCTAAAAAATCGATAATTTGTAATTAAAAAATAATTTGTGACCAACAAATTTGAAAATATGTGACAAATAGATAAATCGTGACATATAATTTTTTATTATGACCAATGAAATAAATTGTAAAGTATAAAATTTTTGATTTGTGCCCTCA
>CAIGRB010006059.1:17231-29277 GCA_903798255.1 Fraxinus quadrangulata | reverse complement strand
TTTTTCATTTGAAAAATATTCTTCGACCTTACATTTTTACATTCATTTCTTCATAGCAAAAATTTTGATTGTTGGATCAAATTTCTTAAATCATTTCTCTTATCAAAGTGTTTCATTTCTCTTTACATTTAATTTATATATATCAATTTTAAATTATATATATTTTTGAAGAAGATATTTGCATTTACATTGCATAAACTGTTTCTACTTCTTCATATTGAAACTTTGATCGAATCAAATTTGTAAACATCACATTCATCAAAATTTCTAATTTCTTTCTCTTTTTTTATTTCAACCACATATTCTCCAAATAAAATAATATTACACACAAATCTAAAACTTTTCATCACATTTCTACCACAAATTACCCCCATCAATCACTATTCCAAAAATTATATTATCATTTTAATGAGATTCAAACACACTTAATTTATCACAAATTACTCATTGAAAGAGAGAGATATTTTTTAAAAAGATTTTTGCACTTACATTGCACAAACTTTTCTCCTTCTTCTTCATCATCACATTGAAATTTTGATTGATTGAACTAAACTTGTGAAATCATCATATTCATCAAAGTTTCTAATTTATCTTTTAGTACTTAATTTATTACAATCATCAATTAAAAGAGAGATATTTCTTGAGAAAATTTTTGAACCTACATTAAATTTATTTCTTCATCTTCTTATTGAAACAGTTTGATTGATTGAATCTAATTTTTGACTATTATATTCATCAAAATTTTTCATTTAATACTTGCGCTATTATTTATTACTATTCATTGAAGTGTTAGTCTCTCTTAGTATTTAATTTATTTGTATTATTTATCAAGAGATGAATCTTATTGTAAAATTACTTTGATAAAGTGTGGGTCGTGTTAAAGTCCCTTAAAGATCAATATTGTATGAGGATCAGTGCTCTTTGTTGTAAGTCACCGTGTGTGTCGTGTTGAGATCCCGTAAATCTCAACATTGTATAAGGATCGGTACTCTTTATTTGTAAGTTATCAGAAGCGTTGTAAAGGGGTTGATTGTATTATAAGTCAATCAATATAGTCAAAAAGGCTTTGCTCGTGCCGGAGAGCTTGGTAACGAAGGACATAGATCATTACTTTGGATCGAACCTCCACAATTATATCGTTTACATCATCTCTCCCTTTTACTTTGGCTTTTATATTTGTGCTTACTATTTGAATTAATCTATTTAGACTTTACTTGCTTGAATTTAGATTAATTCTTTGAAAAACTTTTAAAAACCAATTCACCTCCCTCTTGGTTTGTTATTATTGGGCTATCAACATGTTATGAGAAAGAAAACAAAAGATATAACAGTTGTTCATGGTATTTATATTTCATCTAAAGATTTCCAAAAATCATGCATATCATGGCCCAAACAAAAGTTTCCTTGTTGAAATTGAATTTTGAAGAAAATCGATTTTTTTTCGACTTGTCGTGGGCAGATGCCTAGTAGGAAATGGGGCCGCCGCCCAGGCATATCAGATAGTCCCTGTAATTGAAGTTAAGGGCTGAGTGGCCACCCGACCTATATAATTGGGTAGCTGCCCAGTTATAAGAACTTCAATAATTTTTCTTTTTAGCCATTTTCTTCATTCTTTCTTCCATTTTGTTCCTTCACATTAAATTACTTCTATTTTAGTATTTCATCTTTTACTCAAATGCATATTAGTGTCCAAACTTTCATCCATTGGCCAATTGATCCTTCTTTCTTTTCCAATTGCTTAAAAATACGTCCAAAACTGAAATGAGATAAAATTAACCCAAGTTAAGTAAAATAAAATACTAAAATGACACAAAAGTTTAGAAATATGGCTTGAATAAGTGTACAAAAATGCACTTATCAGCTTCTCCTAAAAGATCTTTTGTACAAATACTTGATTTGACATTACTTTCCATATTTCAGGCTTAAGCTATAGGGTAGCTACTTTCAGAATCATTTAATATCATCTCAATCTAGGACAATAAATGTAACACCTATGAAGTTGATGCGTAGACTGTTGAGATGAAGTTATGTGTCATTCATCGGATGGTAAACACCTCTTCTCCTCTATTATAAAAGCTTACACATGGTGCCTTATATATATATATATATATATAGTAACTTTACTCTGTATCATACATATTTTTTTAGCTCTCGTTCACTGTTCATCCCATACCCAAGAATATAAGTCGATTGACTTGATCGTTGGAATGCTCGCAGCCGCCTCCCCTATCATTGGAGGACATATGCATCTAATGATTTGTCCAAGTGTGCAGAAGCTTTACATGCAGACGAAAGGAAAGTAAGAATATGTTGGCTATGTTGGCCGATCGAAAACCAAGATCAATAGATTGAAGTTGTTTATAGAAAACCAAACTTTAACTACAAGATATCCTATGAGAAAAAGCTTACCAAAATATACATGTACTTTCCCATTGAAAAAGTGTTGTTCTTGAAGAAAGAACAAGTGAAAGTTTTGAGAAGATATCCAAGTGTCCTTCATTTTAAGCCCTTAGATCTCAAAAGTTTACAAAATTTGTGTTAAGTTTTTTCTTGCTGAAAGGATAAACTTTTAGAAGAAAATCTACTCAAGAAGACTACTTTTGAAAAAAAGAGGCTTTTTAACAACACGAGTGCTAGTGAAGGAGATGTAAATCCGCAAAGAGCAGTGAAAGAGATCTCTAAAGAAGATGTCCCTCTTACCCAAACCAACCACCGTCGACCTCATCATCGAAAAGGTGGAAGAGTGGTTACACGTCTTACCGGAGAGGTGGTAGCCATGGTCTTCAATATGAGGAGCATCACAAAGCATACTTTACAATGCAACTTATTCTCCAACATATGCAAGAACAAGCAGACATGCATATTCCCCCCCATTTTTCCTTATCAAGGCCTCTTCCAAAACGTTTAAGACCCGTAGAGGAACCAACAAGGATAGTGGGAGGATGTACAAAGCGATAAACCCCTAATTTAGAGGCATGAAAGAGTCGTCAGCCCCGTTGAAAGAGAGGTGAAGATTGATATCTCCTAAAATCACTCAACTTTTCAAGTGCTTTGTACGAAGGAGAGATCAATTTCCCTCATATCTACAAGCAAAAGCGAGACCTGATAGGTCCATCAACGTCTTTGGCAGGTTAGGAACTGGAGCACTTAGTCCTCAAGATAAGGTGCCTAGAAATAGGTCCCACGATAAAATACCTAGAAATAGGCTACAAAATGAACCCCAAGCTAGGAACAAGCAAGAGAGGATAATTGTTGAAGCAGTTGCGAGAGAGCAATCTATGAGCTTTCAACCCTATCAACTGCCACCATATTATACGGCAGATGAGGAAGAGAGATTGGCTTGGTCTTATGAGATGGATGATGATTATGACAAAAATATTCCATTCTCCCAAGAATTTAGGAAATTTATGTTCCCGCTAGCTTCATACTTCCCAAAATCTCACAGTAAGAAGAAATAGTTAATCTAGAAGATCACCTTAACACTTGCAAGATCCAAATGGTTTTGAGAGGGAATTCTCCAACATTAAAATGCACAGCTTTCCACTATAGTCAAAGAGGTTGTATAATAAGCTCAGGCTTAGACCGCATCATCTATAATCAATTGATTGAATCTAGAATTCCAAGCTGGAATGTTTCCCTTCTCTTCTAGTTTTTTTTTTTCCATTTCTCATTTTATGTTCTCTATGTTGAATTTTTTCATGAAACTTAAACTTTTTAAACTTTATATAATTGTCAAGATCTTCATGTCAAATCACCAATAAAATTAATTAACGCGGAACATGCCTTGATCAGTTGATTTGTATCTTGAATTATGAATATTAAATCTTGATCTTGATTCCTTGTTCTTCAATTTAATTGCTCAAAACATTCTTCTTGATTCTTAATTGTAGGCTTATGGACCTTCCTCTTCAATATACTTTCTCTTGTATTCTTGTATTGATGGGATGACACAAAGAATGAGAAAATTACATATGCATTGAAGACCATAACCCTATATATAGTTTCCATATGTATTTGGTCCATCATTAAATACATATAATCCTACCCACACCTTATTTAAATGCCCAAAGCCCAATCATTTAATTCTTTATTAGATCACTTTAATTTTGAGTTTAACTTTAAGATAGTCTTTATACACAATTAATTACATATGTCGACTCACATGACAAATTAAACAATCTCCCACTTGAGCCACATATGTTACCTTATAAATGTGTATAACCTTATGAGCTCAAAATTTTTGCTATCATAGCCAAAGTATCTCCAAACAATCTCGTCCATTAATTATATCAATATAGGATTAAAACGATTTTCGTTACAAGTATCATAACTAAACCCATCAATTGTCACATATATCAACACAATCAAATGACATAGATCAAATATGGATATATAACGTGTAAATTTCATGAATATGATCCAAACATGTCTATTTCCAACTGGTCCTACCTTATCTTTTAATGAGATCAACCATAAACTTTAATCAAAGTGGAACTGAACTCAATACTTTATTTTTGAAATAAACTGAATATCCATGGATAAAAATGTGTCTAAAATAGATAACATCTAAAGACAAACTCCCACTAAACTGGTATATCATCAAAAGATGCAACACTCATATGAATATTATGCTTATGAAAGACTTTGGTGGTAGCCATTTAGTAAATAGATTCATGATTATGGAGTTTGTCCTAATATGCTTTATAGAAAACTAACCACTCTGAATTCTTTCATTGACAACTAAGAATTTCATGTTTATGAACTTTGATATCATCATGTTCCTATTGGAATACAAAACTGCTATTGTCACATAATACTAAAATGGTGTTTCAAATCTATCCAAAATATGCAGTATTATGACAATATTTTGCAATCATATTCCATGATCAAAATCAGAATATCCAATAATCTCCAATTGGTTTGATTTTTCTGAATGTGATCATGTAATCCTTAGTTCTCTATAGATACCGAATAACCTAATAACTGCTTTCCAAATTTCCATCACATAGTTAATTAAATATCTGCATAGCATTCCAACAATGAATTTTCTGAATGTGATCATATAATCCCTAGTTCTCTATAAATACCGAATAATCTAATAGCTGCTTTCCAAATTTTCATCTCAGAGTTAATTAAATATCTGCCTAACATTCCAACAATGAATGCTATATCCAGATGTGTGCAAACTTGAGTATACATTAAATTCTCAATTGCTGAAGCATATGGAGTTTCATGTATTTTCTTTTCTTTAAATTTATCCCTGAGACATTAATTGAGACTAAACTTATCTCCCTTGACAATAAAGGTATCAGCTGAATTATATATCTGCTTTTCAAATCTCTTAAGAACTTTATCAATACAACTCTTTTGTGATAATTCAAAAATAAATCAAGAACGATTCTTGTGTATCTATATCCTTAGCCCCCATTTGACACCCATTTTTTTTCCAATTTTTAAACAGGAAATTGAATTTTGTGTGGACCCCAATGTCCTTCAACTGATTAAAATACCTGACACCCGTGCATGGCACATTTTTGAGTAAAAAACGGGTACCATGTTTTTACAGAAATCTCGAAAATGCCCTTCCATTTGTAAAATGATATTTGTGGTAGTTGGGCACGTGATAATGAGTTTGGTGTCCAAGAATGGTGCTTTGATGATTGTTGACAAGTCAAACAATGCATTATTCTCAATTCAAATTCATCATTTGAATCTTTTCCATGCGAATGAATGTTGACTACCGTAACAAATTCATTGACACCAACAAATATTTCCATGTGTTGGGGATATTCACGTTGCTGTACTAAGTCAGTGTTTGCAAATAGCTAGAAAATGTCAAACACAGAATTCACCTAAGTACCGAACCATGGCTTTTTCCATAGGCACTACCGTAACGCCTGTGCCATGTAATCACGTAGTTGTTGCCATGACATGTCCTCTTCAACCATTACATCGAGTTCGACAGTAATCTCGTCTACGTCGTCTGGTAGATCTATCTCGACGTCATCATATCTACTTCTTCTGCTCTAGTTAAACCCTCATTCAGCCGACCGTTTCTCCTCAAGAAGTTATGTATACCCATTGTTGCCACAACTACAACTGTTTGCTCTCGCATACTGTAAGCAGGAATTCGATCAATTATTTTCCACCTCTGTTTCCGAACGCCGAAGGCACGGTCAATAACGTTACGGCATGAGGAGTGATCCCGTGCATTTTGAAACCGACGACCTTGTCCATCCCTTACATGACCGAATTCTTGAAAATGATATCTAATATCAGAGCCCTTATATGGAGCCATATAACCAGGCCTATGTGCGAATCCGGAGTCAATCGAGTAATATTTCCCACTCGCGGGTTCTGGAAAATTGATTTTCGGACTGTGTACAGCTCGGGCCATTATGCGACTGTCGTGGGTGTTCCCTGTAGTTCCGAACAGCACAAATGTGAAACAAAGATTAAAATCACACGCGGTCAGTACATTTTGTGTTGGGATCCCCTTCCTTCCAATGTAATTCTCTCGTCTATGTCGTGGGGGCACAGCTCTGACATGCGTTCCGTCAATCGTATCAATGCAATCCCATGATTGTTGAACAATCAGAACACAATTGATTTAAAAAATTGTCACGTTCGAACGATCATTTACATTACTAACATTACCTAGAATAGGGGATACCATTCTGCAGGTGGATGATGGTGAGCTGCGCCTTCGTTGTACCTCGGATAAAGTTTAATCATGTCCGCTGTGAACGCCACGCATGTTTGCAGGACTGTTTTGAAATAATGACAGATGGTCTGTAACAAATGATTGAACAACCTTTGTACTTTTCGATAACCTTTGCCATGTGCTAGTATACACAAAAACATTCCCACATGTTCATATATGTCAATGTTTGCGCTACTGGAAATGCCGTACTGATCACGAAGGATGTGCTTGAAGTATATAAACATCGGAGGGTACATCCTAAATTCCTGGAAACATGTTTGAGGATAGACATGAATATTTTGTAGCATAAAAATGTGGCCAGACCGCGATGTAGGGAAGAAATATCGACGTGCTCTATTCGTTGCCAAGTAATCGCGAACAATGCGCTCAACTATTCTACAATACTGAAGCCACGTGTTAATGTCATTCTCTAACTGTTGCATAAAATCCTCATCATAACTCGAAAATGAATCAGACATCGATTCAACATTGCAATCTGTTTCTGAAGATGAGTGCTCATCCGAATTGTCCGACATCTCTTCGAATTAGTTAACGTCGTGTCGCGATCACTGAATGAAATAGTATCAAATGTTTTCCCTCAATTTTAGGCCCTACCAAGAGGCTTAGATGAAACAAGAGTGTTTGATATATTTCAATGTCTGTGCAGGGTGCCATTACTTTACGCATGGATTTGGTTCTTATAACTCGAGGTGGGATTATTCACGTGAAGGAAAAAAAATCTTGCACTGTCAATCACATGTCCTTGTTGAAATCTCTTCTCATATCAACATACATGTGATTGAAATGAAGATGCAGGGAATATATTCCCTGCAATTGTCATGCTATTTTCCAGATTAGCCACTAATGATATACTTTCTTCATCCTATATTCCTTACAATTGTACATTTTCATTTTCCCAGATTACCCACTTACAATGATTTTTTTTTTTTGAAAATATAATTCCTGCAATTGTCATGCTATTTCCCAGATTACCCATTTGTGATTTCTTGAAAATATGTTCCCTGCAATTGTCATGTGAATGAAACGAAGATTTTTGAAAATGTGTACTGCAATTCATATAAGAAAATCACAAGCAATATAACTGAATGTCCGATTCATTGAAAACTAATATGGACATAACATCGCATACATATATTACAATATAATAGAAACTGTACGAATAAAGGGAAAATAACACATAGGTCCAGTACAGATAAACACCATATGAAATATCGAGATAGACAATGACATAACAACCGTACGGACTTAATGCTCACACCTTACGCAGTAACGACATCTTGTCCCTTTCGAAACAGTATTGCACGTAGGTGAACTGGCAGTGGAGTACGAAGTCCGATTTTCTTTGTCACGTAAGAACCACAGTGCAAAATTGTACAACTCGTCACCTTCCTGTACGTGCCCAGATAACAGAAGCTCGTCAACGCATTCTTTGGTGGAAAGTACACCCTTCTGATAGTTTCTCATGATGGAAGCAAGATCCGTCCCAACACTGACCATTTGCTCAAGGGAAGCTGGAACCTCTCTGGCACCATACATTTTCTTCTTTCCTCTCTGTTTTCTCCGTTTGCATTTCCTTTTATCCCCACTACGGCTATTGAATATATGCATAGACGATACTTGCTGATAACCTTCGACTGGACTGCCGCTCGAATCGGTTGCCTCAGCGTTGATGGGCCACTTGTCGTAACCGTACTCTCTGTAGCTGTTTGTGCTCAAGTCAAAACCACGCTGCGGCAGCTTCATTGGGGGCAACGCATATTTCATCGAGTCCCGGGTGTCGCCGAACAATTTTCCATATGTGTCATATATCTCGTTGCAGTCAACGTTTTTATACTTCGCATATTTTGGGTTTTCCTGCACAAATAAAATATGTAAACAATTACAGAAACAATAATCGTGTTCGAGCAATGCAAATCTACTGATATTGTTTCAGCTTGACATTATAGTTGGAGTACTTGTTACATTGTACAATCATTACTTTCTTCCCAACAGAAATGGTGGAAGGCTTGCCATGTAATGCAGTACAATCTATTTTCATGCTTAATTCAGTCTCTTATGTTCTTGTCCAAAAAGTGAATGAACTCAAATTCTCTATTTATCTTATTAACATGATTCTCCTTGCAGAAACCCCAGAACTAACAAAAACATCTTATACCCTTTGAATTTGTGGGGAGAATGCCTTACCACAGATTTAAAAAATATGTCTTGAAGTTTCATTGACATGTTACAATGGCACAATGAATGATGGGTTCTGAACATCCTTTGGCTTACATGATTAAGTTTTCGGAACAAAGAGGAAGCAGAACAGAGAAAACCAATGCACTTTTGAATTTGATGTTAAAATCTTGATGTGAATAGTTTCACTGTTTTGGTATTTAGCTTTTTAAGGTGTTAATTTTGCAACCAACATTTACTTTATCTTCATATGTAATGAAGATATATAGATATAGAAATATATTTTTCGTGTTGTGTGTGTTCACTTTGAGTTAAGTTAAATGTTGTACTGCTTTATATGTAGAACATCTCTCCTAGAAAGAAAAGTCACATGCAATTGTAGGGAACTCAGTAATATTGAATGAAGTACTAAGAAAAATGCTTTGTTACATACAAGACATCATTTTCAACTAAACTAGAGAGTTATAAGTACATTGACCAGATCATAAGTCGATAGGATAAGACTACAAAAGAATTGTACAACACGAAGGAAAGATGATTAGCCAGTTCCAATATGAAATGAAGAAATGGAGCAATAATTTGGTTCAGCTAATGAAATAACCAAAAAGTAATGAAAAAGCAGACAATTAAAAACATCCTTTTGTGCCCAACGATGACAACACAACCAAGATAATCAAAAGCCAGACCTTAATTTTTGCTTCCCACCAATGGTCCGGGGCGTGAATTCTTCCGGTACCGGAGCGATATTCAATTCCAGTACATCGCAGTAACTCGAACAGGTTTTTGTGTTCTGTTCGCAATTTATTCCAATAGTTCTTCATCTAGGATGTAGTCCAACTCTTTTCCGTTGAGCCGTTGAACAAGTCTGTTATCCGAGCCCATCCTTTTGAGGAAAAGCATTTATCGCGTCGATGGCCTTCGGCAATGACAAGTTCGCAGGTGTCGATAAAAACTTTGTGCTATGTCGGGTTCTATTTCGCCCACTTACGCAACATCAGCTGCACCTCATGAGGGTTGGAAGAGGGTTAAGTAAATTGGTCTCAGCCTCCAATTGGGTGTGCTGCAAGGGATAAATGGGTTCAATACGACCGTGATAGTATGATGGAATAGAAAGACAAGGAGCAACATAATGCAATGGGAAATGCACGAAATAATGCAGTCGGGAAGATGAAAAATGGGAAAATCTTACCATTTCGTCCGGGTAGCAGTGCGAATTAAATCCGTCATTCTCCATAGCTGGAAAAATTGGTTTGAAGCCTTTGATACTGGAAAAGGTTTGTAGCTGTTGCTCCGGCGTGAAGTGTGGACGGTCGACATCTTCGTGGGAAAAAAATCAAGTCAGGCAGAGCTTCAGTTGCTGAACGGAATATTGCTAATCGTTGTCTGTAGTCGACTGGCGGTGGTCTACTGGTGGAAATTTTTGTCTTGTGTACTTTCGATTTCGCACTGGTGATTGGTATTTTGCAGCGATGCCTTCTTCAAATCTCGATGGTCTCTCTTTTTCCACAGTGTAGGATAGATAAATGCTTTGAGGGGTGTTGTTCACTATTAATTGGATTGGAGGGCAAAATAGGTAGTTTCATAGCAATGGTCAAGTGGCAAGAATTTGTAGTCTGACATGATGGTGTACTGGTTTGATTTTTAAATTATTTCCCACTGTAGCAAAATGCATTTTTCTTAAAAGAAAGAGATTCAAACGGGGGTTTAATACAAAAGAGGCATCATCAATATTTTTCATTTCAAAATTTCATGACAAAAATCTCTTAGTTTCGTGCCATAAGCCTACATCATTGTAGGAAAGCAGTATGTCATCGACATACAATACCAAAAAATATTTTTACTCCTACTGAACTTGTGATATACACAATCATCAACTGAATTCGTCTTAAAACCAAATGAGATAATTATTTGATAAAATTTATGATACCATTACGAGAAATCAACTTAAACCTATAGATGAAAATCTTTATTTTGTAAACCATTTGACATAACTTAAGATCAAAATATGTCACAAATGTCATAATTGTCCTAAAATAGTTTTTCATAGAAATCGGAGAGAAAGTCTCTTTAATGTTAATGTCTTCCTTTTGATTAAAGTCATTTGCAACAAAATGAGCATCATATCTCTCCACATCACCATTCGAATTCCTCTTGACTTTAAATATTCAATTACAATCAATAAGTTTCATACTTTCAAGTAATGGGATGAGTTCCAAAACGTCATTGTTACTCATGAACTTTATCTCTTTATATATGGCATCAATTCACTCATGAGAATTATTCATTTGCGTGATTTGATGAAAGTTGATTGATCAGTTCTTCTTTCATCAATCTATCTCATCCTTATTTTCTTGGAGAAAGACTATAAAGTCATCCAGGATTGTCTTTCTCCTTTTTATAGTAGATTTCTTTAATGACATTTGTTCTTAAGGTTGTTGAGTTTGTTTTTCTGGAACAATCTCTTGATTGTGTATATGGAATTTTATAATATTATTTTGATCCGAAATTGTTTCTTGAACAATATCTGAAGTAAGAATTTGTCCCTGATCTTGATCATTGTCAATTGTAACAGAAAAATATATACATATTCTTCATCAAAGATAAAATACTTAACCTTATAACCTTATCTCCCCCTGCAAACTCTACATCCTCAAGAAATCAGACATTTCTAGTTTCGAAAATTAATCTAATAGTTGGATCTTTTAAAATTTTGTAACCCCTTAACAATTGCTTTACTTGAAACTTTGTTGAGAATTTAAGTCGCAATCTTTAGTACTTTTATCTAGAGAGATTCTGATATAATGTAGGACGATTCCACATTCCTCTAAAAATTTAGTAAAAAACCTTGGACGTTATTCTCCTGATCCGTCATATCCGTCATAATATTCACCACTATGGTAAGATTTGACTTGTTAAATTATTTTACTAAGTTGATTTTCAACCTCAGTCTTGTATACATTGAACATGTCCAGTGTATGTGATTTCTCATAGATGAGATATAGGTAGCCATAGTGAAAAAAATTCGTCTATAAACATAATAAATTACTGTTGACCATTCAAAGAAGCCGAAGTGAATGGCCTACAGATATCCGTATAAATTAGTTATAAGCCGGCCCGCAGTCCTATTGGCTCCTTATCTCCGTAAGT
>CAIGRB010006059.1:0-16539 GCA_903798255.1 Fraxinus quadrangulata | reverse complement strand
CTAAGAGTTAATAATTTAGAACTTTAGGAATCAAAAATTAATTATCCAAAATATTAGGGGTTAATAATTAATTATTTAAAACTTTGGGAGTTAAAAGCTAATTATTCGAAACTTTAGGGATGCAAAAATTGATTATTCAAAGCTTTATGGGCCAATTTAAATAAATTATGAACTTTTAGGGGCTTAATTATAAAGTTTAGAACTTTAATTGCCCAAATAAGTAAATTTTCAAACTTTAGACACTGAATTATTAAATTCGAAACTTTAAAAGACTCAATTGGAAGAATTTTTAACCTTAGGACTGAAAAACCAAAGTTGTAAACTGCAGGGATCGAAACATTAAAACTTAACCCAGATTTGAAATTACAACCAAGGACATGAAATTTTCAAATTTACAACCCATACTCCCGTCCCCAAAATCATCCAAAACCTGTAAACACTAAAAGTTGAAAAATGAGGAAGGGAGGAGGGACCGTGGGGTTGGGGGCGACACCAATCCTACGCCGCTGCAACACAGCACCACAAGGCAGTGGTGCTATGCAGCACAATTTTTTAAACTGAAATCTGAATTATATGCCGAAAAATTTTAAAATTTAACAAAAATAAATCTGGATTGATAAATTCGAAAATAAAGAAATTATCATAAGAACGAAATTAAAATTTCGATTCTCAATGATTCAACACGAAGAGGCTCTGATATATACCACTCGTTGAAAATTTTCACGAAACTTAAATTTTATAAATTTTACATAATTGTCAAGATCTTCATATCAAATCACCAAGAAACTTAATTAACGCGGAACATACATTGATCAGTTGATTTATATCTTGAATTATGAATCGTGAATCTTGATCTTGATTCCTTGTTTTTCAATTTAATTGCTCCAAACCTTCTTCTTGATTCTTGATTGTGGGCTTATGGATCTTCCACTTCAATATGATTTCTCTTGCATTCTTGTATTAATGTAATGACACAAAAAATGAGAAAATTACATATGAAATGGGAACAATAACCCTATATATAGTTTCCATATGTATTTAGCTCATCGTCAAATACAAACTCTAATGGATCTGGTCTATACACATATAATCCGGTCCACACTTTATTTAGATGCCCAAAGCCCAATCATTTAATTCTTTATTATATCACTTTAATTTTGAACTTAACTTTAAGTTAGTCTTTATACACAATTAATTGCATATGTCGACCCACATGACAAATTAAATAATTTTCCAACACTCTACAGATTTACAAGTGTGTTAGTGGAATGCAATCCACATAATGCTTGTGTCAAATACTTGTTTCGCTTGCTATGTCAATTGCTAGTGTCAAAATGCATACGCATGTTCATGTTCTCGATTGAGTCATGAGCNTTTGATCTTATTACGATTGATGTTAATTCTTACAAGGATTTGGTGGTTAGTTTTGTCAACATTCTTAAGCAAGTAGCTGAACGCAGACTGCCAAAGAGTTATGATTATCATCATATGCCTGCTCCATTTATTCAGGTATTCCTGAAACATTTTTTTTTTTTTTTTTTTTTTTTGGTTATGTTCCACCTTTCAACCCAAGCCGTCTCTTTGTTGAGCAAAATGTGCATTGTGCATTGTGCTTGTGCCACATAAATTTGGGAGATTTTTTTTTTTTTTTTTTGAAGTCATTGCATGAGAATATCATTGTAATAATCTTTTTCATAAAATCCTCGACAAGTGAACATATTACATTGAATATGAATCACTAAATTCAATCCATAATACTTGGAAGACTCTTAAGACTGACAAAAATTACCAGTAATATCTACAATGAATATGCTAGCTACATTGCCTTCAAATATTCTTTTTTTCCCCCTCATGGCATAGAATACGTATATAATAAGTTAAACAAATAGACTAGTAGCAAATAACAAAACACAATAGGTCTACTGCACCTCAATCTACTCATTTTTATGAAACTTCCCAGTGAGAATTCACTCCTCAATCGAATAACAAAATGTAGGATTCGTAACCTCCAGAGGGAATAATGAAGTCTTCAGTGATTCGTCTTTCTTTCTTGCACCCGATTTTGCTAGTCATACGCCAGTAAAAGAACCAGAGATGTCAAAATAGTTAGTATATTACGCATAGAAATAACCGTGTGAGAACTAGCACTCGGTAGATAAGGGTAAGCATCTGGAGGCGGCATGACACAATTGTCCCCATTAAAGTATATCCTGCGTGGGAACCCCCATCCCTCTTTGAAAGTAAATGTCGTTTTCTCCTTCTGAAATAGCAGCTCGGATTGCACACTTCCAGAAGGACCGGCTTCCATGAGTAAGTCGTTATAATATTTGACTCCCCATAACATGGCTGTATCATCTATGCAACATACAATGCATTGGAACAACACAATATGGTTAGAAGAGTACATATGTTTCGATAGTGTAGGGAAAAATGCGTACATCTTCCCTCTCTCGGTGAAATGTACGAGTTTTCCCCAACACCTGGTGTATATAGACACGAGAAATGGTTACCTACTTATGGAACCATAAGGTGTTAATGCCTTGTAGTTAAAGCTGAATGTCTGAGTGAGATTGTCAAAGTTGGGATGTTGTGCAACAAGATTCCACTGCGTATAGTTCATTCTGTAGTTAAAATTAGTGATCGTGATTTTCACCCGCCAATACTCTTTGTAGTTAAGCTTAACGTGCCAATGGACACGGATAGGACACATATGGCTAGTGCACCGGACGAGAGGTGTGTCACTGTTCTTGCGTGGACTTGAAAGAGCTGAAGCCCAGTGCGGAGAATCCACACTGTACGATAAGAAGTATAAGTAAATGAACCAATAGAATGGGAAGGATGTTGACATATTTTGTTCCTTACTACTGCCATAAAAGTGTACATGGAACCAAAAGGACAACTCGAGAAAGAGAAAAAGGTTTCTTACTCTACACAGGTCCCTGATTGTATTAAACTGTTCCGACAGCCACAAGTGCAAGCCGGACAATTCACGATTGTGTCATTGTAAAAGGAGGAGAGTGAGACGCAGCAGGTGGGTGCTTTTTGAGCCAAGAATTGCGAATACGTGCAAGTAATGTTCCACGTCACTGAGATGAAAGTTGTAAAAGCAATCTTTAGAGAGAAAAAAACAAAAAAACTAACTGAAACCAGAAGATACAAGAATTAATCCACACAAGTCAAAGTATAGATCGCACTTTTTATTGAACGATAAGTTCGTAACCACATAATCAAGGAAGATTTCGAAAGAGATCGGGAAACAGTTAATGAACTATTATACCAACATCTGATATGGATCATAGCTGGTGAAAGGGACTCATCTGAGCTAGCTAGGTAAGTCCAAGGATCCGCCAAACTGTGCCGAGCTTAACTACCTGACAAAGACCTTCTACTTGGGCAAAGGCCCAAACACTCTTCTACTTGAGCCTTATTCTCTTTTCTCATTCAATGTAAATAGAAAGCGAAAACACGATGCAGAGGTAAGCTTTTACAAATGCTTAGTCCAAGTAACTTACTCAAAGCTTGAGTTGCTCTCCTTTTATCAGACGTTATAAATTTGCTCTGCTTTACTATATTAGTAGGTCCACAAGTATATCCCGGCCCTGGTGCTTTCAGGGTAAAGTTCTTAGGTACTCGGACAGTTTTATTGCTCGTTCCAGCTTGACCAACAGTTATTTGGAATGCACTCACAGCATTTTCCCGATCTTGGACCCAAGAACTTATAATGCCTCCTCGGCAACAATTTGCAATTTGTTGGTTATAAGGAGTTCCAGGCAACAAATCCACAACTGTGGGATCCTTTTTACAGCAATGAGGGATGTCCCCTTTGAATTTTGAACAATCTCCTTGCTCTGTGGTTTGACCTCCGACCATTCTCCAAATCACTTCTCGCTTGGCCCATGTCCAACCCAATTTCCATCCCGGTGCTTGAATGTGTCGATATTTCTGAAAGTTAAAGATTGTGACAACAGCCTGCAGCATTGCAAAGCAAAGAAGTAGAGTGACAAGCCTAAACTATACACTGTCTAGCATCATAATATGTTTTTTTCATATATTGCATTGAACAACACACGACAAGATTACACAAGGCAAAAAAGTTAGAATAGTTTATCTTTAAGAGCAAGTGTTGTCTGGTACTCCAACTAAATGTGCCATTAGATTAGAGATTGCATATTGCATCCACCAAAGCTAATAGAACTACATGTTTAAAGACGTAAAAAAGGTAAATAAATATGCAGCCTCTTTATTAGCTTTAACTTTTAGTCAAGGTTGTTCAATATCGTATCAAAGCATTCAAAGATTCTAGGTTCAAGTCTAAAACCTCTCATTTGATAAAATTGTGCACGTGGAGGGACATTTAGAAGACTAAATTTAAATAAATAAACATATCTCCTCTCTAATAGCTTAGGTTTTCAACGAGGTGGGTCACATACTTGGGCTTATATTCGTAAGACAAAATGTACTTTATAGTGATGTTGAAGGGGTAATGGAGAGAACAATGTTCGTAAAAGCATATTTCAAACCGTTATCTTTTTCCGGCATATTTCTTGGTCTCTTGGATTGTGTCAAGCAACACATAATGAAGAATAATCTTATGCATTAAAGTTCAAAGAGAATTCTTTAAAGGGAAATAATGTATACTTACAGTGTATCCATCTGAAGTCCAGCTTATAACATCCCATTTAACAGTAATATTTCCATTAGGATCAAGTGCATCATAAGCATCTGCACAAATGTCGTTTCAAATATGAGATTTGATCTATGTAAGTATCCTTGTATCGTGTAAAGACGAAAAGACTAATATAAATACGTAGTTTCAATAATCAAAAACCATAATTACTAACTCAAATACATAAATCAAGCACGAAAATTAAATCTCTAATTGGTGTTGAGAGCAGGGACTTATTCAAATTTCAAAAATTAAAAGAAACAGCACAAATTTAGGTAGACAAATATTGACCTACCATATTACACGAAGATTTCATCTTTACATCTCTACACACACACACACAAACCAGTTCACCTTTTTTTTTTCATGAAGAGATTATAGCACAAGCCAAACAAATAAGCAACATAATCAACAAAAAAGGACCCTTTTTTTCTTGTGATGATGGTAATGGGTGGGGGTACTCACCAGAAACAGAGAAGTTTAAACAAAAAAGAAATAAAGCAAGAATATTGATGAACCCTCTGAATTTAATTGATGCTATGGCTTTCCGATAGAAGCCCATTTTGCCTGCTGGAAGATTATTTTTTCTTCAGAAAATAGCAGTGGTGAAAAGCTCTTCTAGTGCACTCAAATCTTTAGTGAAAAATCAAGAAAATGTGTAAAGAAATGAGAGATGGAGGGGAGAATATGGCTTTGCTTTTTCTGGTAATGCAACCAAATGTTTGCAGTTGAATCAGAGTTTACAGAGAATAGCCTACAGCCAGCTATTGTTGTACTCTTTGTAGTTTTCAATACCGTTTAAAATAGAAATTTATACAAATAAAAAGGAGGGAAAATTGTAGTGAAGTCTAAGCAACGTATATTTTTATGTTTGTAATACCCATTTTTAGTAAAAGGGTTTTATCATCTCGATGGATGGCAATTTTCTTGTCCTATTTCTTCGCGATTAGTTCAGACTCACACTATCATTTAGATCTCTCACGCGCGTTTAGAAAACTTAACTCTCATACATACTACTTCATTGAATTTGGAATTTCATTCCAAAACGGTAATATATTAAGAATCATAATTCAATTTGGACTTACCCCTATTTGGTCTCCATTTTAATGTGATTTTAGAAGAAAATTTATTTTGAAATAGTGATTTTTTAGAGAATATGTAGTTAAAAGATAAGGAAATTTTTTGAATTTACATGTAATATTATTTTATGGAAGAATGTGTGGTTGAAAGTGAATTTTGAATATATGTATTTTGAAAATGATAGAGCCCAAATAGGGGTATATCTTGCCAATTCTTCACCGAACAAAGTACAATGTCATCTCAATATCATTAAGTGATAATTTATTCGTCTCACTTCTACAAATCAAGTAAGAACACGTCATTTTTCGACTGTTTTAAGGGTCATCTTCGTGCACACACAATTGTCCACAAAGCGAACTACAAATTATTTACCATCATGATCGAACTCGAACAGTGCCACATTTATACATTCACATAACTATGTCTAAAGTGTGACTCTAAGGGCAACTTTAACCCTTGCACCAAAACACCATTTTTCCTCATTTTGTTCCAAAGATTTGGTGGAATATCACTCCAACCGTACCAAATTTTGCATCATTTAGGTGCAAAATAGTGCGAGTAGTGTTGCACCATATGTTGGTTAAAGTGCCTTTTGCCCCTTTTTTTTCATTTAGCACCCAATGTTGTTAGGGCTTTCGTGTCATTTTATCATGTACTACATTTTTTAAAATTTATTAACGAATTTAATATTTTTGTTAACAAAACGCAATTATTTATGTAGTAGTAAATTAAATAAATAAATAATTTTTATATATAAATCGGTAAGCATAAAAAAATGAAGAAAATGATTAAACACTGTTTATTTGGTGCATCGTTTAGTTTAATGGGATGGAGATGATTTTTAGTTTGGCCCAAAATTTGGTTTAAAATAATACAAAACTTACCTCAATTTTTGGTGTAGGATTGGAGATGGCCTAATAAACTATTAAGCCCATGTTTGGTAAGTATTAAAATTAAATTTTAATCTAAGTCAAAGTCGACAATTAATTTTAACAACATATTTTATGAGATTCATAACTTTTCAAGCACACATTTCATCATTTTTTATCGAAATCTATTAAACATTCGATTTTAATCCCACGGGCTAATTTGATGGAATAAAAAAGGTGGAGCCCACATTATATTAATTTTATATATTGAGTGATATGTATGTTTGAGTTGTATTATGCATGAAGCAAAGATTATAACAGTCACTAAACTCACAGGACATCAATTGTGAGCATTATGTGATGAATAAACTCCACTATAGGTTGAGGTGTAAAACAGAGATTGAGTTGATAGTTACTTTAGTTTTACTTCTTATTATTATTAAATAAGTCAATCCCAGATTTTAAGCTTAAATTACAAGTTTATATGATTATTATCATTGAAATGAAATGAAATGAAAAGAACTAACTTTCTCCACAAAAGTGCTTAGTTTGTATGTTCAAGCAAGCACTTAAGGACGAGTCCAATTCAAGTTTTGTTTAAAAATCATTAATAAATTATGAAAATGACAATGGCGATTTTTAAGATTTGCTCACGAAGTAGGTGACTAGCCAAAAATTCATACGCTTCAATGATAAATTTGAAAAATATTCAAAGGTTCTGCAAGAATAATGATTGTTGTAATTAAAAATTTGGCCTACCAAATTCACTATCAACAAACTTCATAGATCAACTCTATTGTAAAAAACATAATTACATAATTGTTCAAATTTAGTTAAATACTGCATATTAATTACATATTTATTTAACTCACATTCATGCAACGAATACTCATTACAAAATTAGATTTTTATTTCATGCATGTTTTTTATTAAGCCTAAAAAGTTCATTTATAATTTAAATTTATAAAGTAAATCATTTTTATAGACTAAAGTTAATAATAAATTACTCATTTTAACAATAAAAAATTATGTATGTCTAGCTAAGCTTAAAAGTAACTAAATTTTTGTGTCTATGTATATTTTCATATATTACTTATTCATATTTATAAGTAAAAATTAACTTTGACTATAAAATATATGTTATTATAAGTAACTTGCTCTATATATAATTTTTTTAATAAAACGAATATTTGTTTAAATCTTATTCATTTATAAATTAATCCAATTTTAAACATATTATTGAAGTGAACCAAACATGAATGTGAAATAAATTCAATTTCTTCAATTTTACCTGCCGATTTTTTCCAATTCAAATGATATTCGAATGTGTTGGTATAGAAGACGGATGCCCACGTCAAATAGTACTTTGAGAGCAGTGACCTACAATCATGTATTTATTTTGTGTATTTTGGACAATTTTCAAATGTTTGAAATTACTTCTTGTCAAAGTTCTTGACTCCACTCGGATCCACATAAGCTTCTTTTCTATATACTTGGACAAATCGTTATTCTTCCATGGTCTTCTCCAGGGGTAGGAGAGGCGACCGTGAATACTAGAGATGTGAGCCACAAAATGTGTATGTATGTTGGGAATATGTGTGTGACACACACACACACACACACACACAGAGCGAGCGAGTTTACGTTTGTATATGTAAAGTTGTATTACCTTTAAAATGACGCCAAATGTCAGCTTTTATATTGGGAAAGGTGAAACACTGGCCGTTTGATCAAAAGACATTGGCCTTATTTGGTGGTTAAGGTGTCTCTTCCTAACTATCAATTCATCAATCATATATAGTATTTAATGCTCTCTGAAAAATGGACTACTGATTTGTAACGACCTAAATCTTGAAATTTGAAATTAGTACAAAAACAACAACGTTCTTTTTTTTTTTTCTTTTCAAAATTCGGGTTAAATTAAAGTTTTCTTAATTTTTTTTAACTTTATAGTTACCCTTGCGTTCTATTGCAAGTTCTAAAATTTATTGGAAACAAACAATTAAGGTAGATAACTTTGGATTGTTAAATAACGAAACTAAACGAAGGGTTAAAATGAATGTTAGCGTGCATTAACGGAGTTGAATTTAGCAACGCACTATCTAACAATCAAGCTTAGTTGGACCATTTATCGAATTCATAATTTTATGAAATTTTTAAAGTATTTCTAAACTCATTCAAATACAACATAGTAAATTTTAGAATTTTGTAATATCATTTAGGCACTCAAATAGACACTCAAACATGTAAATAAAATATTTTCGGGTACACAAAACATAGCATACGGAAAATGGCACAACTTATCCTATCGACCTTCAATTGACTTGATTCCAAAGCTAATGAATAGAGGACTCATAGTGCTTTCAAACCCTACTAGTTTTGTCCAAGAATTCAAAGGATTGTGTCTGGGATGATGCGACAGAGTTCAGGCATTTAGCTGAAAATTTTTGTTTACAAGTCTAATGTTAATCTTAACTTCTTTAGCAACTTTTATTATATGCATACTTAAACCAAATAACAATTTAAATGTTCACATCAAGAAAAAGAACTAGGAAATCTTAAATAAAGATAAACTAACATCTTTTAGAAATTAAACATAAGGTGAATAACTAGTAAGAACTAGAAGATCATTTAATATCAAAAGTTTGTCAATATAGAAGGTGTGACCTTTATGCTTAGTAGGACTAATATTACATGGTGCACCCTTTTGGTCATAAACATATATACAAAGTGATAGGAAAGAATTTAACATTTCACGTAGATGAATACCAACAAATTCATGATTTTGAAAAATACCTTGGGGTCATAGAAACCAGTTATGGCCATACATAAACGTCTTTCTTCATAACTTCCAAAAAAAAAATAAAAAAAAAAATCTAACACACACACAAGCATACATATATATAATGAACAAAAAGGATAAATACTTAGCACCACCTACCTTAATTTTCTTGAAATATAAAGGAACAAAATGTGTAAAAGTCTTTCTCCTTCACACCCTTACTATTCCTTTAAGTTTAACTTAACATAAAAGATATTTTTGAGAGAAAATAAAAGCAAATTCGGATTTGAGGAATGGCGTAGTGAAAAAGTGACTTTCCTCTTCTTGTAACCTCCATTTTTAGTGAAAAACTAAATGAGAGAGTTATATTATCATTAACTTTGTTAAATTGAATCTTTGACTAGGAATTTAAAGATTTTTAAACTCATAAAAAAAATCTTAAAAAAAGTTTTATAAAATATTTATATAATGAAAAATAGAGGAAAATGAACTATTCATATGAGTGCAAAATGAGGAGTTTTTAACTCAAATAATTTTATGAAAATCTCTACATGGTGATTCAAACCTGAATTGCTTAAGTGAAATATCATGCAGATGACCATAGTGGCAACTCAGTTATTTATTAAATATTTGTAATCAAATTTACTTACACGTAATGTCTTAAAATGTTTGGGTTTTTAACTAACTTATGGCTTGAACTTTCATAATTTTAAATAGCCGAGCTTCCATAGCTCGTTTCTTACATAGGTTACATCACCCAACTTAAGAATATAAAAATTCAAGACCTTACACAATTTGACATTTAGACATTTGTTGTAAAAACATCACATCAATCAATCAGAATGAGATTTTATCTGAGAAGGATCTTTGCACAAAAGATCCCCTGGAGAAGGTAAGGTGGGAAATGTCTTCCAATAAAAAATAGGCTCGCTGCCTCTGATTTTCTTCCTACACTGGACGTGACACCTCGCCTAGGCCACAAAGGTCGGCCTCTACATAGTACCTTAGCATAAGTGGTGCATCAGCTTGGCTACCTTATGTGTGGCCTCATCTCAGCCGAGTAGGAGGATAACTTAGAGTGTGGGCCTGTTTAATTGGTAAGTTGTCTACCACGTATATGATGACCAAGAGCCTTACTCAGAATAGGCATACCAAGTCCATGTATGAATATTCATTTGAACAGTAGACTTCAATGTATGGTGAGAGTGAACTTGTTGAGGTGATGCATTGGCGTGAGGCATCTAACCTTTCTTTGGCAGGGTGGTTGTTGTTGCCTCTTAGTTATGCATTTAGATAACATTATATCAACATTCCCCTAAGTCTAGGCATGGATATTTATATAATGCGTGGAGTTCGAATTGCAGAAGTGGGTTGGAATAATTTAAGTGGCAGTAATGCAATGTATGCAAAGTGGAAGTTCTTACTTGATGTCGAGGCTCTAGATGATAGAAGCTTTGAGAAAAGTTGAGGCGATGTCCTTACTTGAGGACAAGACTCCGAATGATAGAAGCTTTGAGAAAAGCCAAGGACGTTGGAACGGATGTGATGTGACAATTCCTTGATGAGATATTTTTAGGTTCGTAACGTGATTTGAAAGCTATTGCACGTTTTCAAGAAAACCAACTGAGGCATCACCTAGGTCATTATTGCTAATCATGACATACAGTTGGATGAATTCAAGGTGACGCGCCTATAAACACTTTTGAAATACACCACCTCATACAAGCCCTCGATCCTGTTTAGGTCATGGATGCTTTATGCAAGGTGGTGTATGGGGTCGACATACCTTTCTCGACCTTCCATTCTCTTTACATTTCTAGAACCTCGGGGTGGTGAAAAGATGAAAGGGTGGTTCTATCTAACCTCCTGAGGAGTACATTCTCTATTCGTGGTTGACATGCCGACCTCTACCAAATGATAGAAGGAGTCATAGTTCTTTGGCCTCCAAAAGATAGGATATGATAGAGAGTGCCCCCTCTGGTGCCCTGACAGTTCCAACGACCTACTTATTAGTAAACTTGAAGAGTTGTCACCTCTTCTTTTCCTTTATGCATTTACTTTATTGTGCTAATCACTTTGTTTCTTTTTCTCTCTTTTTTTTTTGTGCAAACTCGTTGTCTAGGTGTGAGTTGTCCACTGAAGACTGGGACACGATTTGCGTCATCTATCAGCTTCGTGACTAATCGATTGATGTCTTCACAAGATAGATTCTGAATTGTTTCATCGACTTGTTTGATATTTAGAAGAGGCTCCAAAACTTCATAATTTTCTTGTAGAGGATTGTTTTGAATAAGTTGATAGCTCAATTAGTAAAGAAGTTCGAAAATAATTATACCTTTTCATTTATACATTTTTATCAAAAATCGAGTCTATATCACTTAACAGTTCACAATACAACATCAAATAATAATAATTAAGAAATGAAATATTCTTGTAATACTGAAAAATATCATCTCGCAGTCATGATAAAATCCTCGAGGTAAACTCGAAATATTTTCATTTGAAACTTTCATTTTTTTGGGCTATTGACTATCAATATCAGTAACAATAATTAATTCGACAATCGAGTGGACCATCCTCTTGTGACCATTAGAGGTACATCACCTGCCTCCATGATCACCCGGGAAGTATCCCACTCGTGATGTCAATAACCACAAAATCATAGTCGAGTGGACCATCCTCCATGACCACAAGAGGTACATCCCATGACAGCCCCCATGATCACCCACGAAGTATCCCAACCGAGGTACCAATAATCTCACTATTACAATTGCACAGTCAAGTGGTCAATCCTCACACGATCACTAAAGGCACATATCCTATCTACCCTGACGATTACCTGAGAAGTCTTACTTGCGACCAACACAATTGCATGCCTCAATCCCTTAGTAGTTGTCAATAAAACACGTCTCAAATTTTAATTCACAAGTAATTTATATTCAATCTTTATAATTTTATATATATCAAATAAATTAAAATTAAAAAGGATCCTCTAATTCTAATTATAATAATCATGTAGTTGAAATAATTCACATAATTCCACGTAACGTAATAGTGCAATAAATTATCAATATCTAAAAATATTTAAATTTTTCCACTCACTGATCTATGGATATAAATTTGGTTAAATTGAAGAGCATTTCTAAACTTTCACGTCAATGCTTGAAATAACGGTATAATTACTCAAATTAAAATCGACAATTAAATTATTACAAATCCACCACGTAATTCAACTTCTATATTTATTCTTGCATCTCTATTTCCCTAACTTTTCTTTTCTTTGATTATTTACCAACTAATCACCACACATAACCAAATCCATTAAATTCCAGAGTATTGACGTCTGGCACCCGTTTCTACATATTGAAAACTATCACTGAAACTATTGACATAAATAATATTTTCTGGGAATAATTTCAAAAAGAGCACCTATGTAGGATTTTGTCCAAAACTTGCTTATAATAATTGCTTAACAATGGAGAAATCAATCTCAATTCCTTAAATTTAGTGTTTGAGATCATATAATGACAAGAAGTCAAAGAATAAGTATCTATTTCATAAATATCTTTTCAAAGTTTCATTATCTCCATTATATTTTCAACTTCAATATTCATTTTTCCCTTCTAAATCCTTGAATATAAGCAATTATCCATAAACCTTAAAATCAAATATCATTCCTAAATAAGTAAATATTTTTGCTTACCTCTAGAAATTGAAGAACCCTAACTCAATTAGTGTTTTGTCATCCATTCTTTCTGCTTCTTCTCTTTTTCTTTTCTTCCTTTCTTCTTTCCCTTTCAATTGAAGAACCCTAACTCAATATATTACATCACTGTATATAATCTAAGTGATCTGACACGGCAAGTCATGCATCATTGAATGTTTGTCACTATCCTTGGAAGATTTTTCTATGTTTCTTAATTTGGTATGATAACCCGATGTCACAATCAACTAAGAGGACCAATAGCTTTACTGGTTAAAACTGTGATTTTGTTCATGCCAATTATTGCTCATATAATTGAGTACAATCGTGCTATATGTACAAAAAATTTTGACAGACAACATATGACGAGAATTGATTGAAAGATGGAGAGAAAAAATAATTCAATAATCTGCAATCATATCAGCGTCGGTAAAGATTGTGTCAAAAATTTCCAGTACTCATAGCTTTTTCCAATTCAATAACAGATAATTATTCTGCGCAGGTTTGGACCAATTGGGAAACACGACCTCACATTTGATTTGAGGGAACCCAATATACATATTAAAACGAATGATACATGAATTCTTGTATTGCTCATAATAGTTTGTTCATAGTTTTGCAACCCAATGTCTATGAGTATCACTTTGTGCATCTTGTTTTCATTTTTTAAGATTAAGAGCATTGAATTAGAAAATACATATAAATGAACAAGCAACCTTTTTATAAGAAGCCTGAAAACAGGCGAAGCTAATAAAAGTTTGAAGGCATAAAATATCACTATCGTTTGCACCCGTTGCAGAAATAGTCCCCATCGTTTCAAATTTGACATTTACACCCTCATTTTAAACATTTGTTGTGGAGTCGGTCCTTTCCGTCATGTTCCGTTAAATCCTTCCATGAATATAGGTAGTTGAAGCAAGAGGTTCATGTCGTTTGCCTTCGTTGCGTAAATCATCCATATCGTTTGAATTTTAACATTTCGACATTCAAATTGATCTTTCTTTCCTCAAAAAATCATCACCATCTATTTTCTCCATTAAAATATTGTAAAATAACTAATTTACTTTCCTCTTTAAATAAACAAACAAAAAGAAAGAAATAAATAATATTAAAAAATTGCATCGAAAGTTCGAAGTTTTTTTTAAAAAAATAAAAACAAGTCTCATATAAAACAATTTAAAACATTCTAAAATAAGAAAATGATCATGCTACACTCACCAAACATTTGACAGAATTTTTGACAAACTCGCCCACTTGGCGCCCCTCCAAAAGAAAAATATTTTATCTTCTTAATTAACCCACTTAACCCTAAGCCATTCCCTACACTCCACCACTACTACCAAAATAATTAAAAACACATTTAAGAGTATAAAAAAGAAAGAAAATAATTAAGAATAGAAAAAAAAAAATTTAAAGTGGTAATTCTTCCTAATCCAGTTTCTTTTGCCTCGTTTATAAAAATTTATCTAGAACAAAATTCTAAAACTAACCCAGTGGATATATATGTATATATGGGTATGCAAGCAGCAACAAGAAGACATAAAAAAGAATTTGCTGAAAATAGTTAAATTCCTAAAAATTATTGTAATTTCACCGAAAACAAAAAATATGCTGGAATACAAAACTTGATTATCGGAAAATAACTAAATTCCTGGATGGTGCCACGGTGGAATGGGGAGACTGGGTGACGACAGTGACGATTGATAGCAAGGTGTGAAATTGGATGAGGAAGAAGTGCCATTTTATTATATTTTTATTTTTCTATTTTTTTTTCTTACTATTTTTTTATACTTTTAATTTTCCTTTTAATTATTTTGGTTGTGGCGGCGACGGCGGCTACATAGGGGTAGATGATTTAATTGAGAGGATAAAACATTTTTCTTTTATTAGAATGTTTTATATTATTTTACGTGCAACTCGTTTGTATTTTAAAAGACCTGAAACTCTAGACGCAAAATTTTTATATTATTTAATTTTTTCTATTTGTTTATTTAATGAGGAAGGTAAATTAGTCATTTTCTAATTTTCTAATGGAGAAAATAAATTGTAAGGACTTTTTGCTCAAAGAAAGATTGATCATCTGAGTGATCAAATGTCAATATTGAAACGATATAGATGATTTGCACAATGAAGGCAATCGATAGGGACCTTTTGTGTCAATTACCTATATTTTAGGAAAGAGTTTAATGGATTATGACGAAAATGAACAACTCCACAAGAAATGTTTTTAATGAGAGTGTAAATGTCAAGTTTGAAACGATAGAGACTATTTCTATAATGAGTGCAAACGATAAGGATATTTTTTATTTTTATTTTTTGCTAATTACCCAAGTTTTAAGAATAAAAGTTCACAAGAAAGAAAGGCGAATTGTTTCCATAATATTCCATGTTAGAAGAAACCGTTGCTTAAAGCACGCGTGGTTAAGTTTTTAAAGCGATACTTCAAAACCAATTAATAAAGGACATATAAGTTAGTAAATAAAATGCGAATACGCAATAGAATTATCTAGATCCACCATTAAATGACCCTTACCTTGTTAACCTATGGTTGACGTCTCGTTTTGATTGTCACAAACAAATTATGTTTATTATTAACAAATTGATTTCAAGTGTTCATAGTGATTATTGCACATGAATAAAATTGATGACATGAAATTCGAGGCCAAGCAATTTGTATACAATGATCAATGTGAAAACAAAATCAATCAATCGAGACTATGAAGAATGATATTACAAAACTCGCAAAAAGATGCCTCAACAAGAGTCAAGATAAAAGTCGAAGTACAGTCAAGTATGCGCGTCAATCAAAAATCGAGACAAAAATCGAAGTACCGTCAAATAATGCACGTTAAGATGTTCAAACAAAGTATTTAGACTTTTCACAATTATATGTAAAGGTTAAACATTTCAATACTTAGTAATGAATCGTGATGAGCTCAAAGTTTCGATTTTACAATCCAAATTCACGACAAAAATGTTTTAATCAAAAAATATATTTTTCAAATGTTAAAATCAAAACAGGTATTTTAAATATGACAATACCTTGAAAAACATTTTTAAACTTTCCTCCAACACTTACATTTGAGAAAAAAATAAAAATGAGGGCGTTTCGAGCCAAAAGACTTTACTATACGATACGTCATACAGAAGGTTCAGTATGGTCAATTTTGGCTCCAACGATCAAATTTCAACAGTTTGATTTTCTAACAAAAAATAACAGCTAAATTGACCGTCTGGTATATACTGGACATCTGGTATGGTGCGTCTGGTACGACATAGTTTTTGACCGTTTGAGTGTTATAAATACCTCATTATTGCCCCACTTGCAATAACTTTTCAAGAGCATTAAAAGTGAGACTTTTATTAATCACAATCACCTAATTCTCTATCCTTAAAAGATCAACAACATTAAATTCTTGAAAAAAATTTGAGTGATTAA
>CAIGRB010006056.1:0-12499 GCA_903798255.1 Fraxinus quadrangulata | reverse complement strand
TCGTAAAACTTGAAATTTGGTCTCCACGCTTTACATTTTTAAGAACATTACTTATTTGTGAAGAAGCCAGTCAGCTATTCTAAGAATAATTATATAAAGGAAAAGAATTTGACATTTGTATGAATGTCTACTGAGAATAAGAAAGAGCAGCAGTTTGATCCGTATGTTCTTTTGTTTTTCCTGTTTTTGCTTTTCATTTTGCTTTGATTTGGCCCCGCCTTCTTTGTCATGTTTGCTTTGGGAAAATTTCAGTATCTTTTCTCTCTTCATGTTAATAAAGATAGGCAAATAAATATACAGTCAAAGGAAAATATTGAGCAAGATTAAAGAGAGAAAATTACGTAATTTGACAATATATTTACATCTGCGTCAAACTCCAAACAATTCTCCACTATAAAATATTGGGACGCAATGTATCTATTGGAAAAAGTCAACTCCAAAAAGTATTTATTGGACAAAAGTCGCAAAAGAATAATAATTATCAAAATAGGTGGTTTGAGAACAGAGAAATATATATATTTTCAAAGACTGCTATATATACAGAAGAAATGTACAAATAACATTATAGATACACATAGAGGTGAATATAATGTTTAGATCAAATTGAACCAAATCGAGTGGTTCAATTCGATTCTACAAAACAAAAAAAAAAATTGATTTTGGTTTTTCGAACTGAGAACCATTTGATTTTGGTTCTGGTTTAATTCTAGTTGAATCAGAACCAAACTTAATTTCATTTATCCTGCACTCCTTTTCAATTTACACAACGCTGCGGTATGTCAACATCGCATTTCATTATGTCAGTGGAATAGAATCTTTCAAGATCGAAAAATGGAATTAGTTAGTCACTTCAACAACATTTAAACTATTTTTTTCACCTTGATTGTTTGATGAATTATTTTGTTCTTCACAAATAGAGAAAAATCCAATTAACATTCGTTGAGTATTAAATGGTTAATGATTTTCTGTAAAAGAGGATTGTAATAGTTTTGCATAAATCGTCCTTTATTGTGAGGATATGCCGTCAAAACTACTACAAATAATTTAGTAAATTATTGTTACTACTTATTTGACAATCTTTTATATGTGAATGAAAAATGATTTGTGTGTTCAAATTATGACTATATTTTATTCGTTAGATTGGATTTTTTTAATCTTGATGATTGATAATTTGAACTTGCTTAATGTTTGAATTTTTTTTTTTTAGGTATATATTACTATTTTATGGATATGCTTCAAGTCTGAAAATTTAAGAAATAAAACTAGGACCAAACCAAATAAGAACCGAATGGTTCGATTCCGATTTGGTTCCATATCTTAAAAACCCATTTGATTCCATTATCAAAAAATAATTATTTCATATTTCGGTTTGGTTGAAACGAGAATCAAATTGAACCATGTTCCTCCCTAGATACACAGGTGGCAAGCATTCATTGGGATATGGACCACAAACAATTTTATGGCAGCCAATAAAATGTATACACTTGTGTATTTGTAATGCTTTCTGTACATTAATTCTGTACCAGTAGAATAATTCATATTTTTAATCATTCTCTCTCTTCTACATTCCATAGTTAGAAATTCTTTTACATGTGAACTAACTCTTCTCTTTGAAAAATAGGTCACTCTATACAATATCTCCTTTCTTCAACTGCTAATTTCCCTTTTTCATAGGATTATTGTCCACGAGCACCCAAGTTCTCTTGTTATATTAACACGATTAAAGGCATGTTTGGAATGATTTTTGAAAAATCAAAAGCCATTTTTGAACATGTTTTAATAATCTTCAAAAAACGCTTCTCTTGTCATAAGAGTTTGTAGAGAAAACTAATTTAAGTTAACTTCATCTTAAAACTCTTCTGCGAAAAGTAAAGTAAAAGTAAAAGTCATGTCAAATTGATCCTAATACTATGCAATGGTCGACATAGTATTCGAGACGTGCACACAGCACACCTCGTTGAACATTTTACCAAAATAACATATGTCATTCCCTTAATATATGTACTATTTGACTTCTCATGATTAGTTGTTGTATAATAATAACAACTTGTGCTTATTCTTAAATGGTGGCATAAATTCCTTTACATATCAAAACATGATTGGCACTTCGTGTTTGAAAATGTCTTTCACAGCTTGAAATTCATGCTTTGCACGTAAATTCGCGTTTGCAATTTCATGGACATATGCCAGTGTCTATATATGAAAAGCCATTTTACCACCTTCAAACAAGCAATCAGATTCTCTAACAACAATAGAAAAAAGGAAAAAAAGTTTTCCAGCCATGGCCTCTATTAATCCTGATGGAAAACCCAATGAAGCAGAAGAGAGGCTCATGGCACGTAGAAAAACGAGACGTAGAATCACAATCATTGGCTTATCTTCCATTGTTCTTGTAGCTGCTGTTGTGGCTACTGTGGTTGGAGTAACTCAAAGCAAAAATGGCAAATCCGGGGGCAAAAATAAGTCCATGTCTTCCGCTATCAAAGCATTGTGCAATGTTACTTTGTATCCAGATTCATGCTACAATAGCATGTCTCCTCTTGTGAAGTCTGACAATTTCAAGCCCGAAGATATCTACAAATTGTCAGTCCAAGTCGCGATAAACGAGCTTTCTATGGCCTCGAAAGATTTCTTCGATGATGGAATCAAGAAATTCAATATCACAGATAAAATGACAGTTGCTGCCTTGGAAAGTTGCCAAGAATTGATTTCTCTTGCACTGGATCATCTTAATAAATCACTGTCCATAGAGGAGATGAATTGGTTCGAGGCATTTGAAGATCTCAGAACATGGTTGAGTTCTGCAGGTACTTATCAGCAGACATGCATAGACGGCCTAGAAAACGCATCAAATGGATTGAGCAGTATTATGGTTCAAAACCTTAAGAATTCCACTGAATATACTAGCAATAGTGGGGCCATCATTAGCTCAATTGAAGAGTCTATTGGTTCATTGGGGGGGATTGGAAGGCGTCGTTTGATGAGTTTCAGCGGCAGTGAAGAGCCAAATTGGTTGTCTTTTAAGGACAGGAAACTTCTACAAGCTCCGAGTTCAAAGATTAAGGCAGATGCCGTGGTGGCGAAAGATGACTCTGGAGAATACAAGACTATTTCAGCTGCCCTTGAGGCTGTGCCGGAGAAGAGTGCAAAGAGATTTGTCATCTATGTGAAGAAGGGACTTTATGTCGAAAATGTTAGGGTCGAGAAGACAAAATGGAATGTTATGATCCTTGGCGATGGACAGGATGAAACCATTGTTTCTGGCAGCCTCAATTTTGTTGATGGAACTCCCACATTTCAATCTGCAACATTTGGTAAGGCTTAGTAAAGCTTTTAGAAATCCATTGTAACCAGACAGAACCCCCAATCCTTCTTGCTTCTACTTACAGCTATTACTAATAGGACTTGGGACATTACAATAGACAATATATTAGCTAATGAAATTATGTTTTGGTTTTTCTATATAGCTGTGTTTGGACAAGGATTTATAGCTCGAGACATGGGTTTCCGCAACACTGCTGGAGCTGCCAAGCATCAGGCAGTGGCCTTGATGTCGACTGCTGATCTTTCTGTCTTCTACCGATGCAACGTAGACGCATTCCAAGATACTCTTTACCCACATTCCAATCGCCAATTCTACAGTGAATGCAACATATATGGCACAGTCGATTTCATCTTCGGGAATGCAGCAGTTGTGATTCAGAACTGCAACATTCTTCCCAAGAAGCCCATGCCTGGCCAACAGAACACCATCACTGCACAAGGCAAGATTGACCCGAATCAGAACACCGGAATTTCGATTCAAAACTGCACCATTTTGCCCGCAGGAAATCTCACTGGAGTCAACACATTCTTGGGGAGGCCTTGGAAAAATTACTCCACAACTGTTTACTTGCAAAGCATGATGGGAAGTTTCATTGATCCAAAGGGGTGGTTGCCATGGGTAGGCACAAGTGCACCAGACACCATATTCTATGCTGAATTCCAGAACTTTGGCCCTGGAGCTGTGACCAAAAATAGGGTCGATTGGAAAGGATTGAACCTCAATATTACTGCTAAGCAGGCTAAAAAGTTTACTGTTAAATCATTCATTAATGGGCAGAAATGGCTTCCAGATGCAGGTATTAGCTTCAAATCTGGCCTTTGAGTCTTCGACACTAGGAAGTTTCTGAAGTCCTCCATGTTCCCATTTGTTTAATTTGTATTAACCGTTCTGTTGTTTCTTCATGTTTTGCTTTTTCACCTAATTTTAATACTTGTAACCAGTTGATTTGAAATCAAAATGAGCAAATTCAAAAAATTCTTTTTGGAAAAATATGTGCCGTCAATTGTGTGTATTTTCCGTTGGATTTAAGTCTTAACTAATGCTTCGAAAAGATGAGTACAGGAACAAGAAGTTGGAAATTGCACGAACTTGAACTTTGACAATAACAGCTTCAGCGTCACTTTCCTTATTTGCGAACACCAAAGAAAATTGATATCTACACTAAGGTTGATACTGCCTCTGACTTCTTGAGCGTGCGACAAACTTTTGTTCACTGCTCTAACCCAGCCAATTGAGTACCTTTTTCGTACTAGCTTTGTTCCCACACTTTATACAAGCCATGCTCGATAAATCAAGTACATTTCCATCTCCATAACAAACCAAATGAGGGATCAACCTTTATTATGAAAATGTTCTAACATTGTACAGTGCAACCCACAAAGAAAATGAGTACAATGCAACTGAACTAAGCTGAAATGGTTGATCATCGAAAATCGGGTTATTTTACAGAATGAAACACTTTTTGGTCAGGGAACAAGGACACCAATCCATGGAAATTTCAGATCGAGAAAATCAAGATATGTGGATCGAACCAACCATTTTGTCAAAGAAATCAATAGATCAAATTTGGCATGTTGCAGACTAGTGACACTTTATGCCCTTTTGCAAACCCCAACACCCCGGTGTGGCCCTCTTCTGCCACTTCATTGTCGTCCATCTGAGGCCGGCCAATCCAGTTGATAAAAGAAAATTTTAACATTCACTTATCAACATATCCCTGTACTATTTTGACTGATTATGGTTTTTAGTTACGTTGTGCTGGTAAAAGAGATAAAAGGGATAGCCACGCAGGAAGCTTGTAAACGAAGATTTACCATCAACAATTTATGGAAATAATCGTAATCGAGTTAATTAAATTATTAGTCATCAATTTTCCCTTTGATTACCACTTGTTCACTCGAAAATAAAAATTATTGATTGCTTTAATAATGTTTCCCATCCATCTCAATTCCATTCGTCCACATGACGGATGAAAATCCTACGTGGCAATACACAATATTAAAATTTTAGAGTTTGTTAAATAAGTAATCACTAACATTTATCTTTGGATATTGCTTTTTTCTACAAAATTTATTTCCGATTTTTATTATCCAGTCTATTTATATGATTTCGTGATTTTTATTCTATGAGATTGACTAATTACTTTGGCTCGCTCTATTTTCTTCGATTTCTTCCTTCTACAAATATCATTAGCTAACAATTATTTTTCTAAAATAATTTTCATTTTTTCACTGTCCAATTTTGTTTGTATGATTTTTATTTTCCTCATTTTTAATATATTATATTCTTCTCAAATTATTTTGTTTTTATTTATTCATTTTTGTTGCTTCTTCTATGAATTAGTTTGATTTTCTTTTACAAATTCTTTCACCTAAATGTTTTATTCTACATTTTTTTGAATTTATTTTCCTTTTTTTTTTCTTATAAAATAAATTTTCATTTTCTGCTTGACAGGATGGAGAATCAGAGAGTGGATGCAGAGCCATCTTGAGCATAAGGCTACTTAGATAATCATTTATAATCTCGTATTATGACAATGTCCAAAATTTTGAGACTCATATATTTTTTTATTTCAATAGTTTAAGGCATTTGATCTTCCTTTTATTTTTCATTTTTGTTTGTTTATTTTGTTATTGAAATTTAACAAAATTTTAAACTATTAGTTACTGACTTAGTGGTTACCACTAAAGTAATAAATCAGAAATTTAATATATACCATATTTCTCAGTTACTACTTGTACTCTAAATATATTTTGTTCTTCTAAATTTCTAATAACACTACTAAAGAAAAATTGATAGATAACGGTTTTTATTCGTTGTAAAAGACGGTAAAAAACACAGTCCAATCAATCATTGTAAAAGACCTCCTCATGAAGACAACGATTTTATGTAAATTTCGTAAAATAAAAATCATGAAAATCAGATAAACAAGTCGTACAANAAAAAAAAAAAAAAAAAAACTGCAAGAGAATTGGAAGCAGCCAAGCTGATTGACTCAACTGTCGAATTCTACACTTCTCTGGTGAAGGAAAAACCAACTCAGAGTGATTAACAGAAGGGAGAGACGATCGAGTAAGGATTAGTGCTGCTTGTTAGCATAATGGAAATGGATTAAGCCTTTTAAATGGACAAGAATATTGTTATGTGAATTCTGAATTGATTAATCAAAGTCTCTGCAACAACCAACCTTGCCTATCTGGCTGCTTCAAGTTGATAAAACTTTTAAAAAAAAATACGAGTCAAAACATGATAACCACTCTGAGTTTGAAAATGTCTTCCATCTTGAAAATCATGCCCCGCACGTAAATCCGCGTTGCAATACAAAAATGAAAATAACAACATCATCCACTTATATCATTAGTTATATATACAATGCCAATATACCACCTTCAAACAAGCAATTAGATTATCAAACCACAAAAATAAAAAATAAAGAAGTTTTCCAGCCATGGCTTCTATCAATCCTTATGGCAAACTAAATGAAGCAGAACAAGAGAGGCTCGTGGCACGTAGAAATACGAGACGAAGAATCACAATCATTGGCTTATCTTCCATTGTTTTTGTAGCTGTTATAGTGGCAACTGTGGTTGGAGTGACTCAAAGCAAAAATGGCAAATCCGGGGGCCAAAATAAGTCCATATCTTCTGATATCAAAGCTGTGTGCAATGTTACTTTGTATCCAGATTCATGTTACAATAGCATGACTCCTATGGTGAAGCCTGGCAATGTCAAGCCAGAATATATCTACAAATTGGCTGTCCAAGTTGCGATAAACGAGCTTTCTAAGGCCTCGAAAGATTTCTTTGACAATCGAATCAAGAAATTCAATATCACAGATCAGATGACAGTTGAGGCATTAGAAAGTTGCCAGGAATTGATTTCTCTTGCATTGGATCATCTTAATGATTCATTGTCCACAGAGGACATGAAATTGTTCGAGGCCTTTGAAGATCTCAGGACGTGGTTGAGTTCTGCAGGTACTTATCAGCAGACATGCATTGATGGCCTTGAAAATGCATCAAATGGGTTGCACAGTATTCTGGTTCAAAACCTTAAGAATTCCACTGAATATACTAGCAATAGTCTGGCAATCATTAGCTCAATAGAAGACTCAATTGATTCATTGGGCGGGATTGGAAGGCGTCGTTTGATGAGTTTCAACGGTGATGAAGCGCCGAATTGGTTGTCATTTAAGGACAGGAAGCTTCTACAAGCTCCAAGTTCAAAGATAAAGGCAGATGTCGTGGTGGCGAAAGATGGCTCTGGAAAATACAAGACAATTTCAGCTGCCCTTAAGGCTGTGCCCGAGAAGAGTAAGAATAGATTCGTCATCTATGTGAAGAGGGGAGTTTACTTTGAAAATGTTAGAGTTGAGAAGAAGAAATGGAACGTCATGATCATTGGTGATGGAAAGGATGCAACCATTGTTTCTGGCAGCCTCAATTTTGTTGATGGAACACCCACGTTTCAATCTGCTACATTTGGTAAGTTTTACTATAGCTCAAAACCACCCACTCCCCCAGGTTTCTTACATCTAGACAAAAGGTATGTTTTTTGTGCAATACTTAACACTTATTTTGATTTTCCGATGTAGCTGTGTTTGGCCAAGGATTTATAGCCCGAGACATGGGATTTCGCAACACTGCTGGAGCTGCCAAGCATCAGGCAGTGGCTTTAATGTCGACTGCTGATCTCTCCGTCTTCTACCGATGCAACATGGACGCATTCCAAGACACTCTCTACCCACATTCCAATCGCCAATTCTACTGTGAATGCAACATCTATGGCACAGTCGATTTCATCTTCGGGAATGCAGCAGTTGTGATCCAGAACTGCAACATTCTCCCCAAGAAGCCCATGCCTGGCCAACAGAACACTATCACTGCACAAGGCAAGATCGACCCGAATCAGAACACTGGAATTTCGATTCAAAACTGCACCATTTTGCCCGCAGGAAATCTCGCTGGAGTCAACACATTCTTGGGGAGGCCTTGGAAAAATTACTCCACGACTGTTTACGTGCAAAACATGATGGGAACATTCATTGATCCAAAGGGGTGGTTGCCATGGGTGGGCACTGGTGCACCAAACACCATATTTTATGCTGAGTTCCAGAATTACGGCCCTGGAGCTGTTACCAAGAATAGGGTCAAATGGAAAGGCTTGAAGCTTAATCTTAGTGCTAGCCAAGCTAAAAAGTTCACGGTTAATTCATTTATTGATGGGCACAAATGGCTTCCAGCTACAGGTGTTAGCTTCAAATCTGGGCTTTGACACTTAAAAAAAAAAGTTTTTTTGAAGCCCTCCATGTTCACATTTGTTTGATTCGTATTGTCTGTTTAGAAGTTTTCTTCCTTTTTCTCACACAAATATTTATACTTGTAAGCGATTGATTTGAAATCAAAATGAGCAAATTCAATAAATTCATTGTTGAAAATATTAGACAGTCAACTGTGTACCGTGCAGCCCACAAACAAACTGAGTGCAATGCAAGAACTAAGCTAATGTTGTTGAGCACCAAAAAGGGTTATTGTACGGAATGAAACATTTTTGTTCGTTAAACAAGGATCCCAATTGTGGATTTTTTAGTTCAAGAAATCAAGATAAGAGGATCGAATGATTCCTTTGTCAAAGAAATCCAGAGTGTTAAAATTTGAGGTTCTATCTTAAAAGGTCAACCTTGTTAAGAGGAGTAACCCAAGATCTTTATTAATTGGTTTGTTCCAACATCTTTATTCGATATGGGATATATATCTCTTAACACGCCCCTACAAGATGGAGGCTCGTTTGAGTAGACCAATCTTGAAATTCACGTGCTCACTTTTGGAGTTTTAACGGGATCGAATCGTTCGTTGGATTATAATGGGCTTTGATACCATGTTAAGAATTAGGGTTCCATCTTAAAATGTCAACCTTATTAAGAGGAGTAGCCCAAAATCTTTATTAATTGGTATGTGTCAACATTTTTATTCAATGTGGGATATATATCCCTTAACACAGAGATCAAAATAAATTTGAAAACCTGTGACAATTAATTCCCTTTTGCACCAGAAAAATAACTATTTATAGTATCTCCAAAGGTAGTACCGAAATATCAAAATGCACCAAATTTTGGTGCAAAAGCTCTCTAATGTGGCACCAAAGTTTGCACCCATTTGGTGCAAAATAGTGCAAAGTCAAACTTACCTTTTTTTTCATTTGCCAAACTAATTGATGGAGGGTATTTGTGTTGTTTGTGTTTAATACAATAAATTATTATTATTATTATTTACATTTAAAATAAATTTTANTTCACTTGTTATCTTTACTTCATTGCACTTTACTTTACATTGCCATTTATATAGTGCTATATCTATACTTGAATTAACTTATCGAATTTACATAATTATCTCTTTTATTACACTTTGTATTTGTTTCTTGTGTATTGGATAATTTTGAGACTAATTGTCGAAAAAGTTTAAAAAACTAATCCACCCTCTCTTGGTTGGTTATTCTTGATCTAACAGTACTATGCTCATTCCATATATCTTGCAGAAATATATTGTGTACAATTTCGGCATATATTTGAAAATACATTTTGGATGTCACTACATTCAAAATGTATATACTTTGCCAGCGGTAGATCCAGTACTTGACGGCCGCGCGTGCTGGATCCGCCAGAAACAGTTTTATTTTTTTTGACAATAGATAAATGTTTTAGGTTATATAACTTGTAATTGATTTTATTTTCAAACATTTTTGTAGCTCATCTGGTTAAAACTTGCATATTTATATTGAAAATCCTAGTTTTGAATCTTTTCTCAACCAATTTATTGTGAAATATTTGTAGTTCTGTAATTTTTACCAAAATTAATGCAATAGAGAGGGAATTCAAACTTATGACCCCTCCTTAGGATTATTGAAAGGTTGACCATTATGGCACTTGTTGAATTTTTACATTAAATTTATCAAAATAATATATATTACATTTTAGCGATTTTAATGCAATTGTAAAAATTCGAACCCGTGCTCTTAATTTGAATTATACAAAATTTGGCCACAATATCATTGGATGAATATTGCTAATTTGTACAACAAAATTATATATGTTTAGTTTGAACAAAATAATTGTTATATTTAAATTTTAGACATTGTTTGATTCTTTTTTTAAAAAAAAATACATTTTTCTTTTCTTCTTTTAACCGCACATTTTTCAATAAAATAATAATTTAAATTCAAAACTTTTCCTTATTTTTAACAATATATTCTCCATCAAATCACTATTCTAAAATACACTTTTTGCTTAGCATCAAACGGGGCTCTTAATATTTTATTGTTGACAACGGTCGACGATCAACGGCCGTCCATGCTGATTCAAAATCTTGAATCCGTCACTGGATGCAAAATTTGGTGTAAAATAGTCCAAAACTTGCTACAAAATTTAGAGTAGGAGTGGAGATGGCCTTAAATCTCATTCAAATATCGTATGTCTAAAGAATATGTTTCAACTTTTCATCCCTGCAGCCTCATAATTTTCTCAATGAATTCTTCTACTCTTCTTGTTAGCTCGTCATCATCGTAGTCGTCGTCGTCTTCTTCTCCATCCTATCTCTCTTCATCACCATCAGCCATTGTTATACAGATATATTTAGCTTCAGTTTCTCCAACTTCCTTGTTCTCACAAGAACAAGAACCATTTCCAATTCCCGCTATACTTTTGTTGCTTTCATAGTCAATGCTTGGAAAATGGTTGGATTCCACCTCATTAAAATGTGAACTAGACTTTGAGCTGGCAACAAGTAGAATGTCTATGAGCAGATTGCAGAAACAGAAAATGGCAAGAGAGTTGGAAGGAGCCAAACTGATAAACTCAAATGTCGAATTCAACATATTTCAGGAACAAGAACAGAAGAAGGTTGAGCAAGTATTAGCACTGGTTGTGAGCATAATGGACCAGATTAAGCCTTTTAAATGCTCAAGACCAACCAAAATAAGTGTGTGGATGAAGGTTCTTTCAGCACAAATTAAGGATTTGACAATGAGGTGTGCCGTGAAAGCTAATTTCATTGACATTGTTGTATGCATTAGAATATTGCTATCAATTGATTAATCAAAATGTTAGATTTTGATATCCAATGAATCCCGGTCTATGAGGTAAATGTCGAATTGAATTTCATAGGCATTAGCCAATAAGTATAATTATTACCAACAACAAAATCCAAAGGTTCAACCTGAAAACAACGTGAATCGTTGAAAGTAGCTTAAGAAATTAAATCTACTCATGGCACATATATATTTACCTATTAGATGACTTTGAATCTTGGCCCATTTAACCCTTTTATTAGTCCAACTAAAGCCTAATTTACCCTATATATATATGTTATTTGTAAGAAAAAAGAGAAGAAAACGTGTATGAAAACAAAGAATTCAGCAGCATGTTTGGTGAAAAAAACCATGTGACTTCTTCTTCATTTTAGCCTCCTATTTTGTCTTCTTCATTGTTTCTTGTCCTTACCTTTGTGGCTACAAATCAACAACGTTATCTTATCCTTTGTAGGTAAGATTGAGGAGCAACCGAGATGAATATATTGGTTTTGGGTTTGAGTCCTTTTGATTAGTTGTTCGGTAAAGGAAGGTAACGTGAAGTTGAGTTCGAAAAATCATCGATTTGAAGATCTTGGAGCGAGCTTCCGCTACAATTGGTATCGGGGCTTCAATGTGGTGGATTTGGCTAAAACAAATTGACCAAAAACCGACCAGAAAATCGTTAGAATTGAAGTAGAAAACAGATCGAAAAGCTATCCAAAAAACTGCCTAAAAATCGGACCTGTAATTGCAATTTTTGGCCAATCCAGAGACAGATGGTGAAACGGAGGCCATATTCGAGACTTACAGGTAGAGGCCCAGTTAGGCGACTGGCGCGTAAGGTGGTTTGACGGCACTTGGCAACTCCGTCGAGGCTCGTGAGGCTATTTTCAGCGATGGTGTCAGAAGACAGATTGCTCCTGAAAGCATGGTGGACCATATAGTGGTGTTCGATTTCTGTTTTGGATAAAATTGTGGTTCTAGATGATTTTGTCCCTTGTGTGTTTGATTTCCTTTTTTGCATTGGTTGCTCTAGTTGCTAGAGATTTTAGGGAGAATGGTTGATGTGATCCATAATACGATGGCAAGTCCAAGTGATGAGTGCTCCAC
>CAIGRB010006038.1:15000-50000 GCA_903798255.1 Fraxinus quadrangulata | reverse complement strand
TTTCACATATCAATATGCCATGTACTAATCAATTCACAAGATAGCTATGCTGGAGAGTTCAAAAGGTACTTGAGCCTATCTCTCTTTAGTGAAATGAACAAAAACAAAAAATAGAATAATAGAAGAAAGATTGTAGGTAGGCTGGTTGGCTTTAGTTGTTGGGCTGAGGTGGTTGCTTAGAAAAGACATCAAGGGAATTCAGGGAACACAGAATCAATAGCCGATCCGCGTAGGAAACAGAAAGAAAAGAGGTCATTCAGCCCATTCATATTTATTGATTTAGGAAAGGAAAGGTATAAAGAAGAAAGTAGCATCGCGATCAATCCCCCACATGGGGGATCTGTCCAGCTTGAGTGAGCCTCCCTCTTTACCTGTCGGATAGAAGCGGGCGGATATCCGCCTACCTACAGTCTTTCTTCATGGCCCCTACCTGTGCCCGTCTTCTTTTCGTCTAGATATCTTTCTTCCCGGATTGGCTTTCTTGTCTGGAAAGATGACTTCTTAAGTGGGACAGAAGGAAAATCTTGCAAGTGGCATTTCCCCAAACAATCATTTATGTACAGAAAAATAGTCTACAACACGGGTACACCCTTCTCCTCTATTATATCCGGCCCACCAATTGTTCCAAAAAGTCCTTTCTTCGTTAAAAACGTATAGCCTTATATGAAGATGAGAATCCATCTTTTTCATTCAGCTTTAAATCCCTTTCTTTTCTTGAAAGCTTGGATTTGAACTGACAACTTCAGTTGCCCCAGCTAACTATGGGACTTCTCTGGAGCTTCATCTTGACCTTTGAAAACTCCAGCTGAAAGTGAACAATGCAATAAGTCAGTCCGACGATCTTTAATAGATTTGACCCACTTTTACATTACTCAACAAAATAACTATAAGCTATTTATACTTCCGCTAGGAGAACCTTTTCTAAGAGAAATGATAGAGCTGGTTAACTACTCTCTTTAAGAGAGAGAAGTCCTATTTCAGTGCATAGGCTATGCTTTCTAGAAAAACGAACTTTGGGTTCTGACTCGAATCTGTTCTGGACTACTCACTTGGTAATTCTTACTCCTTTACCTCTATTCTAATACAGCTACAACAGCTATGACTTTGCTACAGGTGAACTATTTATATTCCATTTCTCCATTTAGTCCTACTTGACTGGCTCACGTACTATGAGCCTATCCTCGCGCATGAGAAGAGGAGTAAGAGAGAGCCCATCACCTTAGACGAAATAGAACTAGAAAGCCCATCTCCTTCCTAGCTATGCTACCCTTCCTCGCCCATTACCTTCCGAACATTCCATATAAGATATGCCTTTACTTTCACTCCCTACTGAACTGACTCTTCCTCTCCCTTTGAAGCTAAAGCTCCCCTTGCCCACGTCAGCATTTCCTCCTATAAGATATTCTATTTATTCCGACTTCCTTCAATGAGCTACTTGACTTCCCTTCCCTCAGGCACAGGAACACTTCTACCGGCAGACTGCGAGAAAGCGTTCTAACTAGTTGCTTTGCTTCCTTACTCAACGTGATAACTATAACTAGTTGAGTTAATTTCATTTCCTATGCTATTGATATGGAATATCAATACCTTGAGTATGCTTCTGCCCTAAGAAAGAGTAGAGTAGAGGTAAGTTTACTTACACTAGACTGAGATCTTGAGCTTTCCTAAACTACTTTCCTAAATAGTGAGATATCGAGCCCATTCCCTTCCTATTAGCCCCTTCTTCTTCTGCCCGAGGGCACTTGAAGACTGCTAGCTCGCCTTCTTCTTCTGCCTTAAACTAATCAATAGTGCTCGCTTTGAATCAATATAACGTCACTCTCACTTTACCTGAGACGAAATGGGACTCCTACTTGCTTGCAACAGCCTCTTCCTCGTGAGCCACTTATTTCTCCGAAACAGGAGATCAAAGTGCTTTTCCGATCTTCAAGCTTTCCCGTGGTGCGCAAATGAAACAATTTTCTTGCCTTAGCCGCACCGCAAGCAACTGGGCAGGAGAAATGCTCTTAGTTGAAGCTCATATAGTGCGAGAAATTGGAACAATAATTTTATATTTCCTCATTCCACCTTAACTAACTCATAAACAAAGGGTATTTCGATTAGCATAGGCATGGCATGACCTTCTATCTCTTCGTCAGAGAAGAACTAAAGAAAACTATTTAATTAATCGCCTTTTGCGCATGCATAAAGATGTCTCCTTGTTTTATATGTCACTCGATGACTTGATTAGATTGCATGCATTCATTTACAGACTTGATTGCACTTTATATATTTCAACTCTTTGTTTGATATAAAACTCTTTCTTTGTTAAATAGATGATCGCAACTATTATTAGATGTGCCTATTATATATATAGTGCATTTATTCACAATCAATTCAACAGAAAAGAAATTACAACGTCCATGAGAAAGAAGGGGGCAAAAAGACAAGCGGAAACTGCTTCAGTCTGGGGGGGCAGGCTTCGCCGTGTGAGATAACCTGGTCACTTTATCAGTGTCCCGTCTGGGCATTCCATTCCGCGCAAGGAGCAGAAGTCGCGTACTAAGGCTGAGATGCCTCGCCCGCAGATTGCGCCCAAACGCAGCATTGGTAGAGCGCGGCCTTGACGTACTTATTCGCATGGTCTTTCTTTCGCGAACTTTTTTTGCAGTAGGAGTAGAGCGTGCACCGCGGCCAAACTTTGATTTCAGTGCAATAAACTGCGTTAAGCATCTCAATGCTGAAGATTTGATCCTGAGATCAGACGGGAAAGACTTTTTGAACCGATCGGAGGAGTATTTCAGAGTCCATCCCCGCCTTTATTGAGAAGGAAGAGATATAAAGGTTGGACATCCATCGCTGCCGTGATGACGCGGTTGAGTGTTCATTCGATCCAGCACCCGAGGCCAGGCCGATCAAACCTATCCGTTTTGGGGTTCGATTCCGCAAGTGATCCATAAGCATCAGTAAAAGCAGAAGCATATCCAGAAGCCGATACCAACAGCAGTAGAGAAAGACTCCCGCTAATAGAAAAAGAGGCATATCTGCCGATGATAACGAGAGCAGCACCAATAGCATCCCTTCCAGTTTCAGATCGATATTGAGTTCCATATCCTGTTACAGATATTCCAGATGTAGAGACAGATCCAAAGCCATTTGATCGAGATCGAGTAGCTATAGCAGATCCATTTAGAGATCGGAACCCCGTTCTGGGTACACCCATTTTAGTAGCAACTGCCCCGTCACCGGTAGGTCTCGTTCAAAAGCCACTTTAGTTGATGTGTCCCAATCAATGTGCTCGGTAATGATGTTGTCATCGCTGATGCGCAAGTTGCTGAAGTTTATTTTCAGTGTCTTCAGAAATTAGGAGTTCAAATTTCAACTCAAAAATCTCTTCTTTCTGACACAGGTGCATTTGAGTTTGCTAAGCGCTTTTGCGTCAAGGGTGGATTTATCTGCCATGTCTGCTCGTTGTTTGCTTGCTTACCATCATCCATATGGTCTGATGGCTATATGTAAAAAATATCCATTCATTACGAAGGTTCTCTACCTTAGTAAGGATAGGTGGTGGAGGTTATAGGGTCCTTGCCAAACTCAGTCATACAAGATCTCGTCACTTTGAGCGGGTTCTTGCTATGTACACCAAGCCTCGGGTCGGGGTCACAATGACTATCCATTAGAATTGTGGCTTGGCAGAGTGAGCTTTCGCTTCCTTATCTTCGAGGTTTCATTATCTCCTTCCGTTCCGAGATGAAACCTTCGGATTTAAAGGTGGCTCCTGATGAATTATTTCCAACAAAAAAGAGTCCGGGACTCCCTTGAGTGGTCTTTGCTCAGGAACTGGATGAAGGATTGGCTTGGGTACGTCCATTGGTACTGGAGTGTCGCGAATTCACCGGATGTTTCCTTAAGTGACTTCTTTTCTGCATCAGTCTATGAGAAAGAATGGAGGATCAGACGCGAATCGAGTGAGCTCATTCGCTTTGGTCTTCTCTGGAAGATCTATGATTTGGTAGCAGAGAAGGGTGTAGCTTGGAGCCCGCCATGTCTTCAAGAACACCTCCCTGGATTTCGGGGATGGTTACTAGGAGGAGTCTCTGGCATGGATTTCTTAGTCGAGCCTGATGGTTTAACCGGCTTTGAAAGGGATCATAAGACTGACGGCGCACCTGGGGGAAGGACTACCCTTAATATAAGCAATTAATAAACGATACCGAATTAACTGATAAAGAGACGGAACTAACAACTACCGTAATGAACCTAAACTAAATACGGAAAGAGTCACTCACTGAATACCTATTTATTAAAGAAGACTGAGTTAGTCCTAAAGCCGAAAGACGAAGGCAGCAAAGCGAAAGGAACAAGGATTGTTTGTTACACGACTTATCCATTTCACCGGCTAGCTGAGGCTAGCCCGTACTAACAGAAGGTCAGGAATGAGACAGCTACTAGTGGCAGAAGGAAAGAAAGAAAGAACAAACAGAGGGAAGCAAGCCTATGACAGCGGGTTAGGAAGGTGGGTCAAGGTTTAAAGAGCCTGACGGTCAGTCAATCACTCGTCTAGGGCCTTCCTCGCGGTCAGGCAACTCTTTCCTCGTCGGCAATCCCAATCACTTGCTGAGACAAGCTCTCCTCCTATTTCTGCACTGCTTCCGGTTGATGTCTATTATGCTTCTTCCTGCTCTTTTGACTTCTTCGACTCGTCTTCCAGCTCAAACTAGCCAAGACTCCTATTCCGGGTAGTGTTTTTTAAAGTCCTTTGCTCTTTACAAACCCCTGACTCGTTCATTCACTCGCTTGGATTCAGTCTCGTTCGGTTGTTGATTAGTTCATCGGTAGTTGGTTAGATAGTCGTGGTTGGGTTATTAACTTGGAGTTGCTTGGTCACTTCCTAGCATTATTCCGCCTTTTCGGGTGTTGGATAGTAGCTCGGGTGGTGTATTGTATTGTGGTTGCTTACATCAGTTGATTCACTCCTTCCTCAGCATTCGTCGATTGGTGACGTGGGAAAGGGGCATTCGATCACGGGCAAAGATGTCGATGCAACTCATTATGCAAGTAATGAATGAAAGGTAGAGGGGTTGCCTGATTCACCAGTCTTTCCTCCAGACTCATCGGTAGGGTGATGCTAAACTATCTTCTAAGAGTTGATACTATTACATAGGCTTGGGGCTCCCATGCTTTCCCACGGGTATTTTTCAGTTTGTTGGCTCCTCTTATTCTCAGCACATAGGGGGATTCCCCATCCATTTATCTTTCCATTCCTTCCCCTCATTCAAATCTTGGGGCGTACTCCCATGATTCCTTTCCCAGTGTCTATATTCCCCCCTCATCCGAGGCTCAGACTGAACCTCCATCCCCTTTTATATCTATATCAATAGGGAGCTCATCCATCCTTCCTGCCATAAGCTGATGATCTCCTAGCGCGAAAGCCATTGATCGATAGTTATACAAGGCGATCGGAGATCCCTACAGAAGATAGCTTTCAGAAGCCCGATGCTTAAACTCACGCGATGAACTCATCAGATGAACTACTACAGGAAATAAGACAAATTCGACCGAAGACCCTAGAGACCGTTACAAGACAGCTCGACCGGGATGGACAGATGCTACTAAAAAAGCCGATTATCGCATGTTTTTAGAGGCCGTACTTAACCCATACGACCCCTTAAACTCGCGATTTAGCAAATAAAATAGACCATTCCGGACCTTTTCCTCATGTCGCTACCAGCTACAGACCGGTTGAAGAAAGAAGAAAAGATCGATGAACGATTAAGCGAGACTTTGCCTTAGAGACCAATGAAATGCTACCGAAAATCATTTTTACACAAAAGTGATTTGAAGACCTCTTGCTTCTGCTTCCCTGCTTACTTTTGCTATCACCTCAACTGCTTTCGACCTGCTCACTTAGAATGAAGATCAATAATGGGCGGAAAGGCTTTACACAAGACCACAGAGCGAGAGAGAGAGCCTTCGCTTACTTGCTTAACCGTGCCCTCCTATCGTACCTATATCCCCTTTCCTTCAGTTACATCCAGTCTCAGTGCAGCTTCCAACTACCGATGGGAGAAGGCTTGGACGTATAGCAAGATTAAATAAGAGGTATGGCATACGGGAATGATGGTATATGAAATGAAAGGCTGGAAACAGAGCTGGAGATGAGCGCTAGCCAATGGTTAATACTTCAGAAAGCACCTTAGCAATTACCAGTAATGCCCCTATCGACCTCCGTCTTGTTTTTTGCTAGCTTGAGTGACGAACTTGACTATCTCATTAAACGCCGAATATCCATATATATTTCTTTTTTTTATGGAAGATAGTCGGCCCACTTCTAGCCGTTCCTGCGATTATGCCTGTTCTAGCCCTACCATACACCCCTATCATCATAATATAAAGGGGTACTTTCGAGCTGATCTGTAACGGATCAAAGCGACCGTTAGTCGGGCTGATCTGTGATTGGTCAAGGCGACCGAGAGGACACATACCTCCTCCATATTCCTTAAATAGGCAAGACTCGGATACGGCATGCGAGAAGTATAATAGTTTACTGAACAACTACTTAGATCTTGATTGATTTGGATGCAATGGAATTTTATCATTACTCCAAAAAAAAGCCATCTCATGAGTATACATGACCCCACTACCTGTATAAAGCGTACATCTCTGCTCAGGGAGTAGGTCAAAGCTTTTTATAAGAAAAGTAAAAAGCTGGAATCCGAGAAGACAAGACCCCCTAAGAGCTTCTTGTAAACCAATTATTCGATCTGGAGATCCCAGCAAGGCTGCCGGAGACATCACTAAACCCAGGGGTGTCTCTTGCAAAGAAGAATTCGTAGAGATTTTCCCAGAACCCCAGTCCAGCCTACCCGACTGATATAATGACGAATTAACTCTCCGTCCTTATTAGTAGTAGGCTAATAGTGACCCTATTTGTATGCGCATTCACACGACGGGCACGTTCCAAGATCTCCCGCAACGAGAACCTAACACATGGTTTATTGATAGTAAGCTGATTAAATAAATGGATCATAGGTTGGTTGAATATTGAGTTCCGCTTAGGCTACGTGTTCTGTTCACGCGCTACGAAGCCGCACACAGGATCTTAGACAGGTTTCGTCCCCTTTCGGGAACACCTTCTTACTAGTAGGGGCTAGCCTGATGCAAATATACCGAAAAAAGAAGATATCTATGGTCGATTCTACGAAGAGTAGATTCGCCCCTTATGTTATGGCTCGTCTCGCGCTTAGGAACATGTCGTGAAGACGGAATAGAGTTTGTCGTTGAAATGATGACTTCTGGTGTTGCCCAGTTTGAAGGGCGGAATGCTAACGAACCGGGGCTACAGCACCTGTTTATCCCGATCCCACAAAAATAGGCAGATGCTCTCCTGTAGGTAGGAGCTACTTCACTTTCTGTATTGCGCGCTCTGAATCTGGCTAATTTTCCAATTTTGACTTGGTGATTGATATAGAAGGTGGTGTTCCGTGGATAGCGATTCTCATTCGGAAGGGCCTTGGAGAAGTGGCTTGCTTGGTTGTGAAAACCCCGAATCCGGACGTGCGCTTGGTAAGGCGCCTACTCCCCTACTAATTAAAGCCTACAGATGAGGGCGCCTACCGTACAATCATGTGGGAAGTGCATCCTGCACACAAGAAACTCAGTAGCGTATGCCACACCCATTGAAACGTATATTGTAATAAAATCTAAGACGCGACCCGCAACGCCCCATGCAAATCCCTACGTCGGTCAATCGATCAAAGTATAGGGTCAGTCCGGCACGTCACGCTTGCTAATACGGCCCTACTGAGTAAGGCGAGAGCACTAAAGATCATTCGATTGGTTGTTCCCCTCTCTATTGGAAAAGCAACAAATGGCACTTTCCCCGTGAGTAGCATGTCAAAAACGAGGAATTGAGATCCCGCCTATGGGCGAAATCAATGAAGACCTTTTCCCTCATAGAGGTACTTCGATTTCGATAAATGTTCTTCTCCCCTAGCGGCAAAACTAACAAACATGTTTTCCCCCAGACCTGGCATAAGAGAAGGAATTGAATCTGGCCTCTTTCGCCCTAGGTCTGGGATCGATCCCCTTTACTTTAGCCAAGGAAAGCGGTCCAATACCAGCTTCTTCAACACGACTGGGGAAGAGCGTATCGACAAAAGCTCTCATTTTAGGAAAGTAGGTCTTTTTGGCTTCACAATTCTATTATCCTTTCTCTACGCAACCCAGGGCTTTCACCCACCCGAACACGGAATCGAACCTTCACTGCCTTTCCTCGGCTCACTTCCCTTAGAGTGGGGAATCCAGTGAAAGAATAGTAAAAGGACTAAGACCAGTCTATTGCTACTTACGGTGATAAAGAAAGAGTGATTGGCTTTCTTCCCGGCATCACAGCCTATTCCGACAACGCGCCAAGCTCTAAAGGAATCGCCTTTCTTTTCTCTAGCCTTTCGGCTTCCGCTCCTACTTCGTAAGGAAGTTGAGTCCCTTCTTCCTTGGCTACTTACTTTGCTAGCTCTTTCTGTGCTTCGGTTTACCTTGTGACTACGGTGGGAATGCTTGCTTGATTAAGAAGAAGTTCTTCTTTCCAATAAGAAGCTCTGGGTCTCAATCAATAGAAAGTCTAGTATGCCCTCTCTCTTGTCGACTGGGAACTCTTTTTCAGCTCTGAACTCTGCTTTCGAGATGGGAATGAAAAGCGTACTTTCTTTCGTACCCTTGCTTGAGTGGTCTCGTATAGTTGAGTTAAGGAATTGATAGAGTCATATCCAATCCCTTTCTTTAGAAATTGACTTGGTATTCATTCTACTACGGTAGAAGATCGAAAAGAATCTGGCTTCACTCTCTTTCTTCCTAAGTAAGGGCTACTTACTGCTAAGACAGCTATGGAAGCTGCTAGCCTCCCTCTTACCATTCTTTAGCTGGCGAACAAAGAAAGAAGAAGATTTTCTCTTGCGACCTTCCATGTCAACTCCCTTTTTTATGGGAATGATTGAAAAAAGTAGAATTCCTCTTTCTTAGAGACTCGGAACTCATCAGGGTTTCAGCTCTCTTTTCTCAAGCTTGATTCGCAATAGCTAGAAGCATTGGTAACCCAGAGTTCCTTCAGTACAGGAGAGAGAGTGGATTAGCAATTCTTTACAGATTAGAGGAGACTAAGGAAGAAGGCAGAAAAGAAATGGATCTTGCCGATTCGGAACGAATTGAATGCGAATGGTATTTGTCTTTTCGCAGCATCCGCGGCTGAACATGAAGGCTAGCTACTAGCGCTAACGGATCTCGTTGTGAATGATATTTCCTTTACTACTCCGGCTCTAAATCCATGCCCAATACTCGAGAAATCCCTTCATTCTACCTGCATTTTTCTATCCTTTAGCCCACGGGCCATAGGGAAATGAATTCGTTGGTCTTCTTCTAGTGTGATTTCAATCAAGGTTCCAGACTTAAACATGACATTAGAAGGGACAAATCCTTATTCATAAGTTAGAGATTTCCAAGCGGAACAACAGTGCTTTTTAGGGACAAACTAAGTGCTTAGGGCCGGACTATTGCACGAATCCATCGTATTTAAGGGATAAGACTTAGAACTCTTAGAAAGAAGGATTACGGGCTTACTACTTCCAGAACTGGCACTGGCTTACTTACTGGCTACACAGACAGGGAAGGATTTTTTTTAAGGCAAAAAAAGGGCAATAACGAGTAGACAGCAAGGACCACCACTCTCGACCTGTAAAACCTAGGACGGGCTCTTAGAAAGCACTCAATGCCTTAATTGATGTCCTTACCTCCTGGCTTTCCACTGGAAGAAAAACAACCTTGCCGTACGAAAAGCATTTAAAAAGTTTCCGTCTTTTTTGGCATAAAAAGACAGATATTCATTTTAAGAAATCCCCGATTGGATAAGACAGAGCGGGGGCACCTCTGTTGGTATCTTATATAAGATTAAGGCCGCTTTTCGGAGTGATCTGTAACTCGAAAAATAAAAAACGGATACTGTGCGGCCATACAATATACTATAAATTCTCGTTGTTGGGGGAAGTGAATCAACAAATGCATGCAAGGAGCGATACCGAAGGGAGGGAGAGGAGGTTTGAAGATGCTCGACCAATAACTATGGAAAGTAGGTACTAGCTCGAGTAAGCAGAGACAGAGGTCGCCTTCGTCATGGAAACGTCCTCAGTCGTTTGTTAGCTTGGAGAGCTATTACGGGACCGACGTAAACATCATCAGTAGCCTTGCCCTTGAGTTTGACAAGCATTCCTTTTCCCTTTGGCCGTATCCGCTCAAGGCAAGCCTGAAACAAATCTTGTCGACTCCCGGCACGTACCGCACTCAGTTCTCCTAGGCCCATTGACGCTGCAACCGCGCTTCGCAAGACCTTTCGGCAGTGAAAGCTCTAGGATGCAAGCCCTATCTTGACGTGCTTCGTGACGTAATCTGCGAGAGAATCCAATGTGGTGGTCATTGGGTCCTAAACCTGTTAAGCTAGTCAAAAATGATGGAAGGAGTAAATTCCTTCTATGATCAACTATCGATGGCACAAGATGTAAAGAAGGGTAAGCTTGTGCTTTCACCAGAACGTGGGTTGGAAAGGGCAAGTACCCGCTTCTTACTCCAATCCTCCCTATCGAATTAAAGTAAGGTAAGGAGGAGTCACTATCAATTGAATAAGCGTATCAAAGAGAATGAGGTCTAGCGCCCCGGAAACACGGAAAGAGATGCAGCACTCTTTAACTAATCTTTTCCAGGATGCTGATCTCCCACTGATGATTCACCCAGACGAATCCTCCTAAACATGGAATCGGGGTGCCGCCCGGTTCAAGAAGAAGGAGTTCCAGCTTCGAGATTTGCTGCTATTCCTTAGTCCTATCCACTTTTGCTGGATCAAAAGGGTCTACGCTTGGTTGACCGCTTCTTCGACTTTTTCATTCTGTTTTTGCATCTTGATCCGTGATCAGAGCTTTAGTTCTTCTGTTTGAGTTCTTATATAATATCCAGTAAGATGATTTCTCTGAGGGCGTCGTGCGACAGCCCGAACTGATCCGGTGATGGTAACAAGACTGACTCCATCTGTCTCTGAGATCCGAGAATAACGTATGCCATAGATATCCGGAAATGTTAATCGATTTACGGGAATATTAACGTAAGACCTTTTGCCGCCCTTTGAAAGGGGTTTCCACGAATATTAATGATTTAAAAGCTCTTCCGGAAAGAGACTCCCCTGGCTATGCTTACGAGTTGACTAGCTGTTTCCGAGTCAAATAGCTGGACTGCCATAAAATAACCTTGATTTATTCCCATTGTACTCGCCTACTATACTGAAACTCCTGGATCCGCAAACGGAGCCAATCACTCTAACGAATCTAGAAGAATATGCTCAAGGGTCTCTCTTTTGCTGATTGAAGAAGGTAGTCAACTTCCTTTCACTTGGTAAGCAAGTTGGGTCGATATTCTTAGCCGAGCATCCCCCTCATGTTTTTACTGAGGTGCACTCGATCTATTTAAAGTAATTCTCACTTCACTTGTCCCTCGGACGGGAAGAGGCGAAGAAGGGCTCTAGCTCTCACTTGAAGTACAGGCTTGACGGAGTTAAGCTCGGCCAACGGGATCAAAGATGCTCTTATTTCGCCAAGTCCATAAGTACCATAAGGCATATACAAATAGGATTGACCACACCAGATTTCATGCAACTGTGGCTTTTCATGAATGTTTTCATTTTCGCGAAGGCGTGCCCTTGTTCTTTGGTTGGATTGTCTTTGTCTTTGGTGTACCCCCTCTTTCTTGGGGTTAGTGGGCTGGGACAAAGACTGGATAGAAATCGCGCCGGTATGTATTCTTTCCATCAGCCACTTGCTCGACCATTCATTTACTGAGCTATTTTTAGAAATTGGAGTAGTTTTTCGCTATATGAGCGTGAAAGTTCAACGATCCAAAGATGCCTTCTCGAGCTAAAAGCTCGTTTATTCTATTCATTTTTCCACTATATTCGAATGAAATTCAAAGCCTACTCTTGCATCTTCCATTCGTGCATCTGCTGCTTCCTTATCTTTCTAGTTGCTTCGTTCCAGAGCAGCCCTGACTATGATGTAGTATAGGGAATGATAATAACTGAAAGAAGAGAAAGTGCCATAGTGAGAATGAGAACCGCTATGTAGCCATGGTGACTCAAGTCAAAGTACTAGGAATAGCACTATACGGATTGCTGACACTTCTTACTTGACCAAATCACAATAAACAATAAATACTAGGAGTCACATGGGATTTATCTAACTAAAGACAAGCTAACGAGAGGGAAAGGCCCCGAAGCCAGGTCGTAGTGAGCATCTCGGGACGGACCCAACATAATCTCTAGCATATGGGCGACGGCTAAGCTTCGTTCTATGGCGGTTTAAGCTAACACCCGTTTCAGCATATCATCTCGCTCGATTCCAAATCCATAAGATAAGATGCGGAGTCCCAAGCATATCGAGAGTAGCTCTATAGCAGATCCATTTAGAGATCGAGCCCCCTACAGAAGTAGGGATAGAGGCAAAGGCAGTTTGTGATTATCCAGTTCTATATCGAAAAGGAGCAGTTGATCCCACGAAAGCAACGGGTTCCGGTGCTGGCTTTGTTGCGGATTTAACTGGAATTGGATCCTAAGAAGTGAGGTAAATTTCCTTTCTTCCCCCCGCATATGCCTCCTCTGCTTATGCCACTGGTGATGAACTCACTATGGCTATTCAACGTCGAACTCAGAGTTTTCTACTACATAGGCGGCTAAACGAAGCCCCAGTCTTGATCTGTCAAAGCCCAGCCCCCAGCCGAAGTATAGGCCCGCGTGAGATCAAAGTCACTTGCCATCCGTTCGCTCTCTGTTCAACAAAGGCCATCGATATTCACTCACTTCTTTATACAAATCTTCTGCCCAAGTCCAACATCCCTTCCTTTTCAATAGTCAATTCGAGAGCAAAATTCAAAAGCTTAAGAAGCAGTTGATTTTGACCAATTCCCGATGCATGGGACGAAATGCTGATTGAAGCCCCCGAATGGGAACCTATCGAACGGGAATTAGTAGTAGTGCAGTGCTGCTTGCTATAAATATCTTTTGGAGGAAAGCGGACGTCAGAAATTCTTTTGAATTCTGAAAATTCTTCGATTGATGGATAAGAACAAAAAAGTGGGAAAAAAATTTCAAAAGATGCTTTCGAAGTGAAAGTGAATTATATCAGATGAACGTTACCCTTCAAAAGAAATGGCGTAATTTGCCTACCTATATTCATAGCATGACGAACATGGGGATTAAAGATTCACGAAGGATGATATTGAAATCTTACTAGAAAAAGAAAGACGAAAAAAAAAGTGCAATTTTGCAGTGAAAGTTCAAGTCGAAGATCAAAGTGAAAGTTGCGGATCTCTTCGCCCCCCTCTCCCCACTCAGTCACATGCAACCAGGCTTTCAACTCGGCCAACTCTCCCTTCTGTGCTACCTGACCAAAAACCAAAAAAGAGTATGTGGTATTTCTGAGAAGAAGAGCATATCTACCTTGAAGACCTTCTGGAAAGTCTCGCCTATGAAAGTAGCATACCCAACCAATATGAGCCTGCCCGAGACTTGCCATTCAAACTTTCCCTGCGTATTGATTCATTACCGACTGAACGGAAAATGCTTGCTTCTATTCCCTCCCTCCGAGCGATGAACCTTGATTGTCTAGCTGTACGGAATCCCTGGGGAGTGAAGGGATAGGTGGAACAGGAGGGGGTGGAAGAACTACTGAAAGTAATCCATAACATAATATTTTATACCTTTCCGGCTATAGGGAAGGGCGGAATGGATCATTAGAGGGTGGAAATTTCCTCCAATCGGAATACTTGCTTTTCCATAGGGATTGCATGCCAATTTTAGGGATTAATCACTTCACGGGAGAGAAGACGAGGGATGAGCGACGATCGACCTACCTAAGTTTGTACTAGTCATCATCGGTTTACCCGCTTGCTAAAACCCCCCATAGCCGATTGAATGGTTGGATAGCCACTCAACTGTTCACTATACTTCCTGTATCCCACTCCCCCCCCCTATCTCTCTCGACCCATTCACCGGAGTATGTTGGGCTGGAATGCCTCCATTCCCATCCCCTCCTTTATGATCTCTGGGCCTTCCCGCTATGAGATATTCCCAGTGCAGAAGCATATTCATGCAGAATACTCTTCCACTTTTTTTCCCTCTCTTATCTTTCTTATAGGGGTAGGAATTCCTAGAAGAGGATAGAAGGTCATTTTGTCATAAGTGGAGGAGCATGCGTGATACAGATACTCCTCTATGCGAATGTTCTGGCTTTCAAAGGCCGAGTAAGGGACGGGGGGGAGAGGGGAGTTTCGGGGACAAAGCCCCCGGATTTGAAAGTTCAGCCCTACCCTATAGTATATTTTCCTTATCTAAGCTATATCAACATAGCCAACTAGAAAACTCATCCGCTTGTCAATTCTTGGTGTAATACTCACTCGTAAATGATTGGTGTCAGAATTTTCTTCACTTTTTATGCTTTTTTTTTTTCTTTTTTTAATTTAATTATCCGTGTAAGAATTAGGAATTCCTCTTCCAACTCGTCCCAGAATGGGCGTTATGGCAAAAAACAAAAAGAAAACAAAAGGAGAAATTTGTCCAATAGTAACAAATGGTGCCTCCACAGGTTGACACCCGATCCAACCTAGTAGTAAGCGATCCGCCAAAAGCAACCAAAATATTCCTTGGTGAATCGGGCGAAAACTTGAACTACGTACATACATATTTTTAAAAAAAGGTAAAGCCAACAGACATATAAAAACTGGTGCTATTGCGGCTACACCTCCCGATTTGTCAGGTATACTACGAAGAATGGCATGGATCGGTAGGAAATACCATTCCGGCACAATATGAGGCGGGGTGGACATCGGATTAGCAGGTATATAATTGTCGGGATGCCCCAAAACATTAGGAGCATAAAAAATCCAAATGGAAAAAAAGATAGCAAAAGCTACCCAACCTACTAGATCCTTTACATAAAAATAAGGGTAAGAAGCAATTTTATCCATCTCTGAATGTACACCCAATGGATTATTGGATCCATATTGATGCAATGCGGCCAGATGAAGAAGACTGGCGCCTACTAAAATAAAGGGGAGTAAATGATGAAGACTAAAAAAACGATTTAAGGTGGCATTGTCCACGGAGAAACCCCCCCAAAGCCAGGTTACTATGGTATCTCCTACTACAGGTATGGCGCTAGCTAAGCTTGTAATTACTGTAGCTCCCCAAAAACTCATCTGACCCCAAGGTAGTACATATCCTATAAAAGCTGTCACAATCATTAATAGGAAGATTACAACTCCGAGACACCGAACAAATTCCCTAGGACTGCTATAACTCGCATGATATAGACCACGAAAAATATGAAGGTGAACCACAATGAAAAACATACTTGCCCCATTAGCATGCATATAACGGAGCAACCAGCCCCCTTCAACATCTCTCATAATGTGTTCTACGCTGTTGAAAGCTAGATCCACATGAGGTGTGTAATGCATAGCTAAAAAAAGGCCAGTCACTATCTGAATGACTAAACAAATACCAGCTAACGAACCGAAACCCCACCAATAACTAAGATTGCTCGGGGTTGGATAATCTATCAAATGCTGATTAAGTGTGGAGGATATAGGTTGTTTAAGAAGAGAGAATCGTTGGTTCCTTATAGTCATTTATTTATTTCTCTTTTATATTGTGACAACTCTTGCTCCCCCACCTTTTGGCGTTCTGGGGCCCTAATATATATAAATAGAAATTGGTAGTACCCCTTCTTCCACCTCCGAAGGATGGAGGGGGTATACAGCGTCGAAGGGATCGGGTCATCCTGCATCCTGGGTTACTGAAGAGTCGTCCGACTGCTCGGTGACCGAATCAGAAAGGTTTTTATCGATTTCTCTTTTCTTCTCTCCAGCACTCTCGGACTGATCATCTTGCTGCAAGAAATTTTTAGGAAAAAATCTAATGGAAATTTAGGTCTCTGCCCGCCTTGGAAGATTATTCTTTCCTCCTCGGTGAAAGAGGGCAAAGGTGTGTGGGAGAAAGAATTCTAAAAGGAGAGAATTTCATAAAGTCACTCTCTCCAACCTTTTCTATCTATCTTTAGAAGTAGGGCGAGAGAAAGTCAATATGATATTTGCGTTGGTTTTTCCAACGAAACTAAGCACTTTTTTTCTTTCTCATTCGGAAGGCTCAGTCCCACACTCTGACTTCAATGATGGGAACAACCTCCGCACTCCGGCGCTCCAATGAACAACAGTTCTCCGCCTTACTATATTTAGAAGAGTGGTCGATACCCCGGGAGTTACATTCGTAACTTAATGTTATGTTCACGCGGTGATATTCTATCTTTCCAAGAGTACTACCCTGTACGTAGTCTATGTCTGGGGAGCATACTTGACAGGAGATAGACACAGGCGATAGAGAGGTCCCCCACTTCGATTCCCGCCCTGTTAGCATCTCCGATCCGAGATCAAGGGATTACTCCGTTAGGTCCGAAGCCGGCCGGTAATGGACCTACTTACCTTGCTTGTAGACCAGCAGCGGAGCTAACTCTTTTGGTTGCTACCAAGACGATTTCTTTATGCCCATCAAAGGACCTCGAGATGCTAATCCACGAAAAACGATACGAGAAATTCTAAAGAACTTATATACAGAACGAGGGCGACCCGTGAAAATACATCGGTTTCTTACTCGTGCAAAGGAACTATTTCTTGGCAACTTGGACAACTTATAACGATGTTTGTCCCGCATATCACTAGGAAGATCGGGATCTTTACAAAAGGCTTTATAAAGCTTTCGTCTCAATTCATATTTAGCCGCGAGCAATCTACGTTTGTGATCGCGTATATTTCGCTTCTCCGACATCTTACTGAGTTTCCCCCTCATCTTTTTGCAAAAAGCCGCTCCACGGTGGTAAAGTCTCATCTTGTGTGTTGGCCGAAGTGACAATAGTCACATTGAACCCTCGAATATGTTCGAAGCTCTCGAAATGATCTTCCAGTTCTGGGGAGAATTCGCAAAACTCCGTTTCCATCGAGAATTGAATGGAGTTTTCCCGTATTTCGACCGGAGAATCTAACAGAGACATTACTGTGGAGATTCTGACCAAAAAATTAGACATTCCATGCCCTCGGAGAGTGCTTTGTCGTGCTAAGTCACTGACATATCCTTTTTTATTTGACCCCAAGAATGGATTGGATCGAAACGACTTTCCTGTTGAAAACCTTTGTGTCTGTATTAATTTCTGACCGCGCGGAATCTCCATAGCCAATTTTCCATTTTTGATAGAAGGTGCTGCCTTTGGTACTACTCTTATTTTACACAATCCAGGAACTTCCATAACGTTGGTGTGATTCGGTTTGAGCAACGGATCCTGACGCGATACATCTTCGTAATGAAAATAGAGTGAATTCATGAGTTGGCTTTTTTAGTATATATAGAATAAGCACTTTGAACTGTCTGTTTCAAAAAGACTACTATAACTATAAAATTAGAAGAGGAATTCCCAGCAAATCCCTGACTCCTCGAATACAATGGGATTTCACACCTGGCGAATCTTTTACTCTACCGTGCGTGACAAATCAATTGATTTAATGTAGGCATCGCTATTTCCTTTGTCCTTCCCCCCTATTTTTGCCCTCTCACTAGTGGTTACTCCCGATCCGAAGCACCCCTTTTCCATTCATAGAGAGATCCAATCGTCAAAATCAATAAAAAGGCCATCATGGACCAAGATCCAAAGGAATCGAGTAGTTCGATTGACGTAGCCGGTTATCGAATAGACACGGAAGGAACTTCCCTAACTGCACGCGCTTGGCTCATCGCATCTCTCAACCGGGTGGAAAGCCTAGAAGCCGGGAATCAGACTGAATCCGAGACAAGAGATACATTGATGGCCTCGGAGAGATTAGCTCGGATTGAGCTGTCCCTATCCCTATCAGTCGAGTGCTAATGCCCTCAGCCGGTACGGAGCCAACCCAGCTCCCGTTCCCGCGAGTGAGTTTTGCTGGTCATAAAGAAAGGAAAACAGGGAATAAGTTAACATTTCATGACTTTATGATTGATTGTTTCGGAGGCGAGAAAGAGAACAGATAAACGAATTGAAAGGGATGGGGTAGATAGGTGGCTCGGCCTATCCAACTACTTCTCGACCGGCCCAGCTGCTAGTCGCCGTGGCAAGGCTCGGCCAGTTGCTTCAATGATTTTGGACAACCCTTACCTTACAACCACCGGGGATCTACTTATCAAACGGGTAAAACGGCTAAACAAGACTTGGATTACCGTAACCATTGGCGGGGGAATCGGATTATTTCTTCACTATCTTGCGCTTACCTTTCCTTTTTCGATAGGTAGAAGGAAGACCACCCCAACCTTGATCCTAACCCAAGGGAATGAAGGTTCAGCTTGCTTAAGAAAGAGCATTCAAGGAACTTACATTGAACAATAAAGATCGGATGCCCGGCCTTGTACACCCCTTTCTCATTACAGCCCAAACTCAGGCTCGATAGACCTATTAAAGAGAGCTGCCACCCTTTGCTTTTTCTTTTCATATGGACTGAAGCCGGCCTTTTGTAGTTGACTATCAAAGTGTCCTTCAGATCCCCACACTTAGGTTATACGTCATAGATAGAAGACTCCGCTATCAGACTAGGGCTATTCTTCGCTTGAATCCCTACTTCCACAGCTTTGGTGGGTGATTCGCCCTTTCTCATTGGTGCTTTTCCTATTGGGGTACCTTTCATAGTTAATAGATTGGCTATGGGGATATCCTTATTGGGAATTAACTTCCTGGGCTCCCCCAAAAGATACTCTTTGACTATGGTGGCTTGTTAATTAATTCGGTCTTACGAGGGAAAATTTCTACTGTTAACCAAAGCACTAATCTCTTCTAAGCCCTTCCCCGTGGGTCCTTCAAAGACCGTATTCTTAGCATCCAACGTATTGTATTTTCCGCATCTCTAAATAATATATCTTTCATGCCTTTGAAACTGGGGAATATTAAAAGAGTCTGTTTGAAAGAAGAAAGCACTACTTCTTCGAAGTAATGCCTTGCCTTAGCCTTCGGCACCCTTTTTCCCCATGTTTTGGAGATCCATGCGATCTGGGGCCTTATCAATGTTATGCTTGTACTGCTTGAGGAAGGCTAAAGCCAAGTCCTTCCACTTGCGAATGTGGGATCGATCTAACTGTATATATCACCGGGAAGCGGCTCCCGTAACCTACTGTTGATGCGGCATTAATGTCTCTTGCTGGTGGAAGGACAAATGCCCAATGTCTTAGAGAAGTAGCTGTGGGGGAATAGAATAGGTCAGAATGAAGCCAAATCTTTTTGCCAGAAGGGCTTCTTTTCGACAAGAATACGGCATAGGCTGTTGAAAGCTCTCTCTGTTGGCTCTTAGCCTTTCTTACTTTCCTGCTTTACTGCTTGGAGGAAGAGAAGAAGCTGTTACATACCCGGTTGTGAAAGAAGGCAAGTCTACTGACTTGGCTCTTTGAAGGACAACTTCCCTTGTTAATGTACGAGCAGGGGACTAGAAGAAAGATGCCCACAATCCGATGCTAGAGGAACTGAACTGCCAATACGTATATCAAGATCTTAAGTATTGAAAGGGACCTGTACAAGCGTGAAATCCTAATGCTCCAAAGTTCATTCTTCCACCTAATTTCTAGCCCTGGGTAGTAAAGAAAAGTGGGATACTCTATTTCCAGGATTGGGATTCGTAAATATGTTAATAGATTCTTGATCTGTATCTTCCATTTTTGGATGTGTGTCTTATGTCTATGTAACGGGGACCTCTCATGAGAAATTGGATCCTAGAGCTGTGAGATGTGGCACTGAACAAGCTCATCTCGTGATCTTAGATGGAACATTAGCCAGTCTTCTCTTCTAGGAAGAAGCGGTCCTTGCAAGAATGACTTCTTTTCAAGAAGGGGGGTTACATGTGTATGTGTAACCAAGAAGAAGTTGTTGGCTTAATAAGCGGTCTGTCTCGTCCTGTTGGCATATCCGGCGCCAGTTCTGTTACAGTAAGCGTGTTGGAAAGTGATCGTAGGCGGTGTTCTATTAGCAATTGAATCACTCTTAACTAATTGTATAAAGAAGTGGCTATTTCCTTGTCCGTGGAACACGCAAAGCATTGAAAGAAGAACACAACGGGAGGGAGTGACCCAGAAGAGGCATTCCTTCTTCTCGTTGCTGAGCTTGCCGGGTCCAATCCCTGACGCTAGGGCCCAGGTTCTGTTCTGCCTTAAATTACCTGGAACCTTTCGCTCCCAGTTACGTCTTATCATATCCTTTCTTGCCTTCTTCCTAGCGATGGAATGGAAAAGAGTGGATTGAACTGATAGCTAAGGTTACAAACCTCTTTCTTCTATTGAGCCAGATGTGGACTCGATCCCATCTATGGGGAATTTTTATCTTATATTTACCGCTTAGGTGCCAAAGCACACTCAGTAGGCAGATAGCCCAGTGCTTTACAATGAACACATCTCAACGGTTTCCATTCATATTCAACAAATTTCGTTAATAATTTCTTTGTCGTCCTCACCAATAAATTTCACTTCATTCGGGAGTTCATCATCAACACCTACCTTCACAGAAAACCTCGCATAGGCAAGCTTAGCTTTCTCCACTCTCATCTTGTCAGAGAAAAGGGGGTGTGCCAATTAAGCTGGTAATTCTAGCCAAAGACTCATTTCCCCACTACTGAAGTTGTAATCCAGGCAGCCGAATCAAAACAGGAACTTTTGCAACTCCCAATCTATCAACAGCCAAATTTTGGGACCAGGGGGTAAGGATCATTGGTTTACTATCAAAAGAAAAAAAAGGCCATAATTCAAAATATGCTCTTTTTCCGGGGAAATCAAAGAAAAAAATCCCATCCCTCCAAGTATAGATCTTGGGTAGGCTTACTGACTGCCAATGTTTGTGAACAAACTTAAGCATATTCTGGAATGAAGGGGAGACACCAAGAACAAAGCCCACAACTGCGTTTTTCCAAGGTTCAATCTCAGGTTGAATGGAAGTCATGGGGCACAACTTTTTTCCCATTGACAATGGAAGGAACGACATAAGAGAGAGTAGCCTCAGCGGTTTTCGCTTGATTAGCAGCAAGATTGGACCAAGAACGGCGAGGCCTTGCCTCATAAGGTTGGGAAGAGGATGAAGAAGGTAAGGGAGGGACGATTGAAGGTAGGGGGAGTGAAGGCTTGGACGGAGCAGAAGAAGAAGGAAGTGAGAGCGCATCTTTAAAAAGGAGCGAGATTGATTGATAAAAAGAGGTCGCCTAGAGAGGATAGCTTATATAGGAAAGGAATTCAAAGGCAAATGGTTTCCTAGGAAGGAGAAGGTGGTTGGTCGACTAGTTATAGGACTAAGTCGAAGCGCAGCACATATTCATTCTCGGTTACTCTGTTTGTTGCGAGAGAGCTAATCAAACGGGAGGGCACTCAACCTTATCTTATGTTGTGCAGAAGGGCGAGTGACGAAGAAAGAAGTGGCATAAGCAAGGCAAAATTCTAAGTAAGATTTTTAGTTAGTTGAGGGGTTCAGGGATTCTCATTCCTAAGCAAGCAAGAAATCCTCTCTTTCTGTGGCCTGGCGGGAAGTCAGGCAAGGCTTAACGCCCTCCTGATCGCTGGTTGCACCTCATTCCCATCCTCCCTCCGTCTTCATCTTCAAGACGAGCTTCTTCCTGTTTTTAGGTTGACGAGTGAAGGCTCCCAGAGATCTTCCTTTCAATGAGCCATTCTCAACTCCTTTTTTTTATTTCTCATACCTTTCTTTTATAAAGTCCTCAAAAAGCGTGGAATGAATATGGTAGAGATAAAGCGGCAGACACGTAGGGAGGTGTGCCTGCGGATTGGATTTCATTGGCAGGGGCAACTTACCTTATTAGATAGGGGGGAAAGCGAGAGCTTCAAGAACAAGGGAGATTGGTAGGAGCGACATATCGATGTACATATTCCAGCCCGATGAGCTAAACAGAATCTCTATTTTAAGAAGCGATTCAACGAAGCCAATTGACCACTTTCCCGAGGACCCATTGAGAAAGGCGCTAGATTTCTATTTTCGAAAGTCTCATTTTGCTTAAAAGAAAGCATTTTCTCAACGAGCTATAGTATCAGAAATTCTATAGCTTTCAGCGGGCTTTTGACTAAACAAAGCCTGTAAGCCCGAGTCCTTCACTCTTGGAATGGACGGGCCAGACCTTCAAAGAGGCATTGGGAGTGCTAGGGCCCGCGCCCCTACGATAACTATTAAGGGGTTTCCCCTTTCTTTCAAGCCAAACCTGCTAAGCGGATAGATATTCTAAAAAAGAATGATTGTATGCAATTGGAGTTCTGTTCTGACTATAGCTGCAACTTATCTCCTAAACTCATGGTAAACATAGCTCACGTCACTTGCTCCAAAGCCAAAGCGGAATGCTTCTGTGAGCAGCGATTGAACTGAACCTTCCAAGTGCATCCAGCAGGAATCGAACCTACGAATTTTCCCGGTTGGGCGCTTTACCCATTCAGCCATGGATGCAAAGAGAGGTTGCTACTGAGCGCTGCCCTGGGAACAGGATTGGGAAAGGAATTACGAGATTCCTGACTAAAAGCAGGTTGGAGAATGATTCTCGATCAGATCAGAGAAGTACCGTTGACGTTGACACATCGGTATAGCTGTCCCGGGATTTTGAATTAAAATCGTTGGTTGGACCGTCTACTAAAGGCATTCTTGCAAAAGAGCAAGAAGCGGAACTAGACGTTGTCATGATTCCATTGTTAAAAAAAAGATTCCTTTCTCCGGAAGAAGGGAACATTATGCGACACAAACTCGTTAAGTAAGAAGATGGGCCTCCGGTCGTACTCTTGAGAGTGACCTCGGGGATAGAGCAATTCTTGGACTGCTACAAATGTAACTTCCTATTTAGTGTAGTGAAAGAAATTCTTTCTTGTTTCGGGAAGAGAATCAGTAAGACAATCGGGATTACCCCAATGTAGGGGGTAGCGGGCTTGCCTCAATATCAGGACAGACGGAGGGCTAGGAAACAACTACTTCATAATAGAGAGGCTGACTCAAACTAAAAGGAAGGGAAGGCCCAGTCAGAACCTGGAGATGAACCAATGAATGACTATAGACGATAGTATGCAGGATGGAACCACCTTTTAGGGTACAAAACCGATTCTCTTATAAAAGGGGTTCGTGAATAAGATGTCCTGCGCTCGGACTTAGAGTGACACCGATAAAGCAGACAACCTGGAGGGAATTCCTCACAAAGAGGAAAGCCTTATTTAGAAAGTATACGATTTTCCACCGTCAATGAATTAAATAGAATCGTATTAATAATCAATTCGAGGTCCTATAGCGTCACGGCCGAGAATGAATGTGAAAAGAAGATGAAAGAATCGTGTGATACTATAGCTAGCTACGATCCCCTACAAGAGGAATCACTCGACTTAGCCCTTTGGCGGGCGGGCTTCGAGGACCCTACTTACTAATTCTTTATGCATGGATGCTGGAAGAGCCAACTGCTTTCTTTGGGATCAGCGCTTAGGGTACAATCTATTTATTATAATTATAGTACACAACCGAGTTTCTTAATAAAGAGAAGTTGGGGACATAGTCAACCTCCTACTATAAGAGCGATTCCCTGGGACCGGAAGGGGAAAGATTGAATCTTGAAAGACTGATCCCCCGGCTAGCAAGATCGGGAGGTTTAGTGTCCTCTTAAGAAGGAATACCCAACTTCTGGGGTCAGCTTCGATCACGAGGAGAGAAGAGAGGACCATTGAAAGTCTCAATTCCTATCTGCCCAAGGTAGAGAGTTCGATTTCAAATGGCCAGTGGAAGAATGCCCTGTGGGACTTGTTGAGGAATAGAGTACGGCGTTAGGGAGGAATTGGACAAAGCAAATGCCTTTTTGCTCACATGGGATTGATGCCCAGAAGAAAGAAAGGATTGTAGAAAAGATTGGACAGCAAGGCTATAAGGAAGGGACTGAATCCACTAGTGGGACATGCTCATAACAAGAGAGCTAGTAAGGTAAGCAAGGTTCTTTATCAGAGAATGGGATCTTATGGAATGCCTGATTGCATTTGCACATGATTCGTAATAACAAGCCTTTCCGCGTGGATTAGCAATCACTTCTCTGCTCACTCTGCTTCTTGAACGGTAAAAGGGTTGAGGGTAATCACTTTTTAGATTACGGCCTGTGATACCTGAGCCTCAACATCCCTTGGCCTAAGATAAAAAGGATTGCGGACCATAGGTTGTTTCAGGCAAATATCAGCCACATCAATTTCAAAGTTTGGGTCACGGTGCCTTGTGAAGAAGCCTTCCTTTTGGCCTCTTCCTTAAGCAGCCCTTTTTTCGGAGAGGTCATCGAGATCCAATCAACTCAAACCCCCCTTCTCCTGTTGATCTTGCTAAAACTAGTAGGCTGACCAAAGAGAGACAGGAATGTTGTGGAACTTCACCCAGAGTGGTCTCTTATGGTTCGAGCCCTTAGTGAGAAGAAGATGGTTATAGGCCAATTGAACGAGAGTGGTAGTTTTATCCAGAATGACCGGGTGGCTCTCTTTGCCCTTTCGATCTCCTAAACTAAAGGAGGATCTAGCTGTGGATGATGTCCCAGCTGGAGAGTTTTTCATATTAATGCCTGCCCTATTGGAGATTCCAACTATCAAAATTATGTTTCTTTTTATTCGACAGGTATGTGACCTTAGGAATTAGGTTCGGGAGTTGCTTTAGCAATCTGGCTCCAGGTGTCAGTAATAGAAAAAGATTGGGAAAGACCATGGAGGTTGAAAAACCAGTGCTTTTGGGGAAGCCTCTCATCGAGAAGAAAAAAGAAAAGAGGACAATAGCTGACTAAACCTCTGGGCTCTTTTTCTGTAAAGATCATTCTCTTAAAGGGAAATTTCTGCACTCATTTCAAATCATAGAGGTCGGGCTTCAGTCGAACAACCTTCTCCCTTTATTTATTATGGAAGACTCTTTGAAAGAGGAATGACTTGGGAAGTTGCTACCTCGGGTGTAGTATCCAATCCAGTGTATCCCTATTAGGGAACTGGCAATTTATTCTTACTCTCACTATCCTATCTAGTCTTCTCTTCCTATTCATTCTCTTTCTGTTGCAGAGTCATTCTACATTCTAGGTTCTAGGCTAGGCCTATGCTTATCTTTCTTTTCTCTCTGGGCTTATGGATAAGGAAGGGAGGGAAGGATACATCAGACAAGTCAGTATCCTCTAATAGGTTTCTCAAGGCAAGGTTGGTAGTTTAGCTTTCAAGCCCTAGAATGAGAAAATAAAAAAGAAAGAGGCTAATTCTTCCTATAGCTAAGGAAAGAAGGCTGCGAAGTGAGCTTGACCCTCCATTCCAACTCCTGTTTGTTAGAAGTCATTCAGTCCTATAAGAGAGAATAGGTTAGGTTCCCTAACTCGTTCAATAAGTAGAGTTCAATCAAGTAAGTCATTTCATTTCATGAATACAGCTCATCTGCGACCTCCCTATCCTACCCGCCTAACAGCGTATATGCGACGAAGACTCTTCTTTGAGTCCATACATGTATGAAGCGAGTAACCTGACCCTCACCTGAGAAGCCAGTTATAGAGCATAGCCAAACCTCTTCTCTCCATGATAGCCTAGTCCCTCAGAAAAAGTCAAAGTACAAGTTGGAAGCAAGTGGCTTATGTCTTTGTCTTTAGGTTTAGGGCTTCCACTTCAAGTTTCCTGTCTTCAAGCCCTATCGTACCCGTTATAGACTGTGTGGATAGTTTTGGTAGTTAGAGTCAGTGAAGCAAAGTCAGCGCGATTCTACGTGTACTCGATGGAAAGCCCGGAACGGAACGGAAAGAAGAGTATCGGGATGATGAAATTGTCTAATGACAGCAAGTTGTAAGCAAGCACCCGGTCTAGTTTCAAAAGTAATAAAGTTTCTTTTTCCATGGAAGGTATTACGTCACGAGAGCATACTCTTTATTTTATAAAGGAAGGGGATTTCCCTTCTACTTTCTCTTCTCTTAGCAAAGTAGGTTCAAGTCAAACTTTTGGCTTGCTACAAGCTGGGCTCAGGGACTGCAGTCAGCCGCTTCCCCTGTAGTCGTCAGCTCGTTCTTGACAGATCCGATCGGGTGTTCATAATCTGGAGTAAAAGGATTCGAACCTTTGCATGCCGGTACCAAAAACCGATGCCTTACCACTTGGCTATACTCCATAGGCCTGTTTTGGACGGTAGGAACGGGGGAATGACTACCTGTAATAAAGCACAGGCTAATACGAGCCGACCAGAAGAAGCAAGGCTTAGATTACCAGATCCTGGACACAATCTTCCTAGAGATGGAGAGCCCCTTGCCTCGCCTTTTCTAGCCTCTCCTTCTTGCTTGCTTACCTAGCTCTTGTCTTAGTGACTCTTCCTCTTTTCTAGGTTTTTTTTTCTGAGTGTTAAAACGATAGATTTTTCATTTGCCAATAAATTGGATCCGCCCCGATTCGATCAATAATGGGATTCTTGGCTAGAGAAAGGTTCTGTGACATGGACGCCCAGCCCAACTCGGTCGGTTGGCCCACCTAAGAGATGATGAGATTCTCGATCGCTTTGATCGAATTTTGAAAAGTCTTTCTCACTATTCAGAACAGTGGAGCTTTCGATCAAGATCTTCTCGCCTCCCCCGTTTGGGCTCTCGCTCGAATCGGATTATGCGTTGGTAGGCTTTCGACTCAATCTAATAGCCTACCTATCGGGCGCCAATAAAAGAGAAAGTTTTCGCATGGGCTCATCATCTGATGCAGAACCGATGCGAGAGGGAGAAGAAATATGGGGGAAGCGGGGATTGATAGCTTTCAAGAACCAGTGGAAAAGAAAGAGTTGTTCCCTGCATTCCTTCCTTTCCAAAAATAGTAATTAGGCATAAAAGATTTGATTGAATGAACGCCACCTTGGTTGTTTTCAAACAAATCCAATCTTGGGCCAAGCGTTGCCAGCCGGTAATAGCCGAAGGCAAAAAAGGGAGAGATAGGGAAGAGGAGATTAAGGATAGTCACTCCACTCCATAGATAGTGCACACAGATTCTTCTTTCATTTTCAATTCCTTTCGGGTCGGAAACGCGGGCTGCTGGTGGGGCAGGGAGAATGGCTTCTTCCGCTTGTAAAGCGGAATAAGGAACCTTAGAATTCACCCTACCTGTCGATGAAAAAATGGGATTTGAGAGGACCACCAGCTAGCAGATCAGAAAGATTTGTATGGAATGTCCTACTCCTGCCTGAGCTTTCCGATCAACCAATCCAATCCCCTATTTCAGGGACATCTGTGTTAGGTAGGCCCAGGGATCACTAATTAGTCGAATGAACCCATCTCTCTGGCCTATCATTTGTTGGTCGATCCGGCTGGCATCTCCTGCATATCTATGGGGGCCCTTTATACAAGTTTGCTGCTAGGAGTCCCTAGAGTCGAATCAATAATCAATAGAAGTCCCAATAGAAGTTTACTGACCTGGCTCTTCAATCGACGATCTACTGCTCCCTCTTAATAGCAGATGCCCATGCTTTGATTCGAAAGCCCTAGCCAGTGATGAATCCCCAGGAAGATCGGAGTATTAAATTCCTCCTCCCTTCAGTCCAGTTTGAACCCGTCACAACAACGAACACTTTCCTACTGCAAGGTGAGGCTCTGCCCTTCCCCTAGAATCCACTCCGGGTCGGAGGAGCAACTAGTCCAACTTCTTGAGCAGCCGAGATATTGAACAAGGAACATTTGAAACAATTCCTTGCCTCACCCTGAGATGAGAGGGAAGGTCGATTTGACTCGAATCCTGGACCTGATCTTGAATCCTACACCGGTTAATGATGCGATGGGAGAAGTTTTTCTTTTTTTTTTTTTCATTTTTTCATCAATGCTGGCCCAGTCGAGGTTTTTTAATCTCGATGGACAAACCTTCGATTTGCCTCTAGCTCTATAATCCACCCTCCCCAGTCCCTGAAAGCCCTCCCGGGGGCCTAGCCCTCTTTCTCAACTCGAGTCTTAAGTTCAGCGGCTTTCATCGTTGACGAACACCTGCGCTAATAAGATAAGACAAAGAAATGGGGAGTCTATGCCTTGAATGAATCAGTAACAACGGATTAGTGGAATGAGGGATCAAGAGACGGATAGGGGGGAATGGCCTATCAATCATTGGTGGACCTTCCCTTTTTCCAGTCACGGAGCTCTCAACTGAGTTGTTTAGGTTCTGGAATTTCATCTCTAGTTGGGGGTTTCGATTCGAAGGTTATAAAATGTGGTGCGGGTTCATCTCTCTCGACCAGTTCAGGTTCAAGGGAGGGTGATCGAGGGGACCCAGACTTTAGATCTCTTCTCTATGGCGGGAGGTTTCTTTCGTATCAAGAGTGTGTTGGGGAGGCCAGAAAAGACGGATTGGATCGAGAGGCGATGCTTATGCCCCTACTTTATTTATGGGATATTTGAAGAAGCCTGTTGAAAAAGAGAAGCGCGCTAGCGCGCAACGGCTGATGAAAAGCCAGCAACTTGTTAGGAGTAGGTTTTGGCTTGCCCCTTTCTTCTTATTAGTAAGATAGATTTGGAACCCTATACAAGGGGCTGCCTTGCTGCTCGCCCCTATCTCTAAAGGGGCTTATGTACTAAACTCGTTACCACTAAACGACGAAGCCAGGAGCGGAAGGAGGGACTTGAACCCTCAACCTCAGCCTTGGCAAGGCTATGCTCTACCATTAAGCTATTTCCGCCAGCTACGGTAGTGGCGAAGCACTACTGAGCAATTCACGTATCACTTGATACGGATGACTTCTGTTTTTCCGCCGGACCACAGTCTTGACCTCCGATCGAGCTACGAACACGAGTAGGTAGGCGGCTAGGGGGGGAGAGGGGCTGCCTTTTCAATCAATCTCCGGCCGCTCAGTGCCGCTATTGGTGCGAGTTGTAAGGAGTCTTGGTCTCGAGTCAAGCTGGGGCCTCATTTCATTCTCGTAAGGGGAATGAGTGCACCGAAAAACCAGACAAGTTGCTCCCTCGCCTCGCAGCGGCGGCATCTGTCTTTTAAGTTATTATAAGTCATTTCCTAAGCTAAGGCGGCCCCTCTTATTCTACGATAATCCAAGCTGCAGCTCCACGAGTCTGCTCGGAACCGGTCGATTCCTAAGCCATTCGTTCTCCCCTCTCGGTTGGCCTTTGCCAGCCACTAGAACAAGTAAGAGAACCTACAGTGAATGAACTTAAAGAACCGCAGATTTTGACCGGATTGTACACCTTTGTGTCTGGCTATGTATATGGATGTGCATAAAGAAGGGACGGGACATCTCTCTCCTTTTTTTGGGGGAAGAGAGAGGGAAGAAGCTTCATTCCATCCAGCCTCACGAACTTCTTACTGGGGCAGTACTATAGGCATTTTCGAGTGTTTGGATGCACGTGTTTTGTTCATATTCCTGCGCAGTTAATAGAAAAATTGTCCCCAAGGCAACCACTTGTGTCTTTCTTGGATATGCTCAGTCCGGGTATAGATGATATGACGTGAAATCCAAGAGACTCCATCTATCCTTAATGCTCTCTTTAATGGAGTCGCCTCATATTTTCCTTAACCTAATTAATCAGCCCCGGGGGAGAATGATGATGGAGATGTATTGCGGCCTTCTCCTGTTCATCAACTCGAACCTCATTCTTCTGCAGTTGATGTTACGGATCAGCCTCACTCTTCAGGCCAGCAGCTTTGCTCAGCATTTTCTGCCGATTGTCAGCCTGTTCAGCTGACCTCAGAGGATTCCAGTCACCCGGCACAGCATGTTTATTCTCGGCGGCGATTACAGTCTCTTTCCCAGGGTCAGGCTACTCCAGAAGATCAGCAGTCTAGCCCAGTTCCTTCCCTTCCAGTCGCTTCCTCAGATTCTGGATCCCTCTCTCAGGTTCGTCGATCCTCTCAAGTTTCTTATCCTGTTGAAGGATTTTGATCTTATCTTATATATCGTTTTCCCCAAAAGATCGAGCTTACCTCATGTCAGTTCAATCTTCTCATGAACCTGAATCATTTGCTGAAGCCTCCAATCATTCTTGCTGGAGAGATGCTATACAGGAAGAAATCAATGCCCAGGAAAAAAATAATAAGACTTAGTCTCATTGCCTGCAGGGAAAGAAGCCATTGGCTGCAAGTGGATTTACAAGATCAAGCATAAAGCAGATGGCTCGGTAGAGAGATACAAAGCTAGATTAGTAGCTAAAGGATTCCTTCAAGTCGAACCCTTTTAGAGATAGGGAAAACATTTGCTCCAGGTTGCTAAACACCATTCGTGGCATTCTTGCCTTGGCTGCAATCAAAAGGTGGCCTTATTTCAATTTGACGTGAAGAATGCCTTTCAACAACATAAGGGAAGGGGGGATCCGAAAGAATTTCAATTCAGCCTCCTCCAACTACAGGCTTCTCTTCTCCTAGGAATCCTAACTTGGTATGCAAGCTCAAGAAAGCGATTTACGTTACGGCCTCCGACAAGCAAAAGCAGGAGGTTTCGGTTATGTCGAAGACCGAGGTTAGGTCCGCTTCGCTTCCCGGCGAAGATCTTGAAAGGATTTCTTAGGGCTTAATTGCACTATCGATCTCTCGAAGCGTGAATCCCGACAGCGCCATTGCGAACAGCCCCGGGGTGCGCAGCGTGGGCTGGGCATCAGTTGAGCTATTTGACGGAGTAGCTAAAAGGGATCTGAGGACAACTCCTTCCCCTCAGTTACAGGACAGTGGACCGTATTCCTATCTACTTTTTCTCGACCCGCCCTTTCTCTTGCTTGTAAGAATGACATAAGAGAGCAACCTGCCCGAACTAGCCTCTACTCCACAATGACAGAGAGAACTAGTATCTGACGAAGGTCAATTACTAGGTGTCTGATTACTCGGCTTGTACCACAAGGACAGTCTGATCGTTAGCTCCTCGATCCTACCTTCAGCTGCGCTTCTTTCCGTTAGTCTGCAAAAGTTTGTGGATCCCTGCTTGAAAACTTCTGTCACAAGTGGTAGCCATAAGTCCTAGAGGAAGTTTCTTATCCAGTAATAGGAGAGGAAGCCCATCAACATATGTAAGCGCTGTAATGTCTCGCAATGGCAGAAGAAAGAGATATCATTGCCAATCGGTAGGAAAGGAAAGACCCTGCGTCTTTCTCCCTGTCGATGTTTGACCCTTTTCTGCTCCCCGGTCCTTAGCCGCCCATCCCATAACCCGCTTCCCTCGACTGCCTTCAGAGGTAGGAGGGGTTGTCATGAACTGTCCACATGTTCAGCCTGGCCCTCAAGCTCTTCTTTGGTTTGTCCACCTTTCACATACGGGGTTCAAAACCTCCCTGCCTGCTGCTGTTGGTAGTGCACTCTCCTCGGATGGTATTTCAACGGATAATGCGGGTGGATGGACACCTAGCCGAAGAATCCACGGACACCTTTGCTACCTGCCTTTCTTTACGGAAGAGGTGAGTTTTACTTAGTTTTCTTTCTTTCATTCCCGTATCTCCGAACCTTAGACCTTGTAGAACTTGAATAGGGGGACCTCTGATAGCCCCAGTTACGGATACTGCTCAAGCTTGACTGGACTGCCATAACAATTGATGGATAGGAGCCTACTCTAACTAAGAGTAGCTTCTCTAGTGAATCGCATAGGAAGGATCACAAAGGATAGAATTCCTGCCATCGGTTAGAGCGTCTAGACTGAGACCTGGAGATATAGCTCCAAGCCCAGCTTTCGAAGCACGTGCCGCTGGCGCTTTCTTTCCCTTCGTCTCGTCTGGTGTAAGCTAGACCAGCATCCGAAGCATGCGAATCCACGCAAGCCATTGAGAAAGCCTCTGCCTTAGCATAAGAGCAAGAGGTTCCAACCCCCAGGGTGTGTCCACAAAAGGGTCAAATTGAATGAAATAGAAGCCCCGTTTTCTTACCAGGGAAATGCTGCGCTTTTCAGCACCTTTGGCAGACCTCAAATAGTCTCGATTTCCTTCAACAGATCTTGGTTCGGGTGCTCTTTCTTCTTCTGAGTGAGTGGATTAGCTAGGCCCGACTATCTTTGTAGAACATGGATCTCTTCTTTCTACGCCGACGTATGCCTATCTTTAAGGTCTGGCTCATCCCTATCCCTTGTGTATGGGAATCCGGTGTCTGGAAGTGCCACTGCAACCAAAGAATCTGTTTTTGCTTCGTGAGAAAGGGAGTATGTTAGATAGAAAGAGCTACAAAAGGTTACCGGATATCTTATTCTATATAATATAGTAGGCTAAAATAGGGCTTTGACGGACATAGGTATAAAAAAACTGTCCAATTTGATTGCCTGGTCTTATATACTTAGTTGTAGGCATTTCCTTATGAAATCTAACTTTGTCGGGTAAGATACCCCAGCTTGTGCTATGTGGCTGGCGGTACCCTTTTTTAGGTATGTGCCTCAGGAACAAAGCCAGCCTATCTTGCTGCTACAAGTCAAAGCCATTCTGTAATGGATTTCTCCGCTGACCTAGGCGGGGTCACCCCGGCTCTATGAATAGCTCCTGATCTTGGTCGTAAAGGGAGTGAGTGCAAGACCCCGAAACGTGGTTCTTAGTCCCATAGGTCTAGAGCACGATCACGTGAAGAAGAACATACCACCGATTTATTCACTTGTCTGATTCGGTATGTAGGCACAGAGAAAGTCTTCCGGCTGTGAGGCTTTAAGGGATAGTAAGGCTTTAGGAACTTGTCATTGGATACTCCCGGCCCGCATGAGCTAAAACTGTGAACGGCCCAAATCAAAGTGAACTACGTTATGACTTGATCTCCTTTACGGGGTACGTAGGCAGCTTGGAAGTTTTTCCAAGCATCAATAAAAAAAAAGAAAAAAGAAATTGCTTTGAGTACAATGTCAGTACCAGTGGTGGTTTTGATCTTCAGAGGCTGCTGATGCTTCCCTGTAATTCTTAAAGAATGAAATTATACAACCAGGAAGTTTTCAAGGTAAAAGCTGGGAAATATATTAAAAAAAAGTATCTGATACAAAAAAGATGGAAGGAGTAGGCTGGATGGAATGAAGGGTTTAGCAGCACTTTTGTCTTGTTGGCTTTGCAAATTAGTTCTGCCACATAAAGAAGTCAATCGCATCCGGCCGTTTTGTCTTCAAAGTAGCAAGCGGCCTGCGGGCAGAGATTTTCTTTGGCCGGTCCTTGCCAGCATCTATAATGGTTTGAGACAGCTTGTTTCCTCTTCAAACCTAAAGGAGCGCAAAGCTGTCTTTCCAATTCATTATGTCTATGTTTGGCTCGGGCAGTACTTTGAGACTCACCACCACCATAGCCGGCTTCGTTCTGGTGCCCAAATGATCAAACTTGCTGGTGAGAGAATGGCCAAGTATTTTAATGCTTTAGAGGCCCACAACATTTTTCAAGACGTCAACCAATCAGATTTGCCGAATTCTTGCATGTCCAAAGACAAACAATTGATTGTAGTTGACGATGGAAATCTGTCCACTTATTGGAGTGATTACTTTATCAACCTTCGTTCAAGCTTCTTGATCTTCCGGTGCGACAACGAGCATGTCATTGAAACTTATAGTCCCTGCAGGTTCAGCAGGCAATTTGGTTTTTGTCAAGATATTCCTGGTAATCTAAAGAAAGAGCTTCACACCGGCACCTTGAAGGAAGTTATCCAGCTATGGTTTTCTTGTACTCGCTTAGGCACTGGTTCTAAAGTAGTGATACCAGCCCGCTTGTCCAAAGAAAGCCCCCTAGTTACAAAAGAGTATTTAGACTGGTGGTCAAGAAGATTCAGGAACTTTTCGAGCAAGAGCACCAAGGTTACTATTATAAAAAGAACACAAGGCGTGACGAGCTGGCAGCGACTCCCAAAATATCCAAGACAATAGAGAAAGATGCTTAAAAAATTTCAGCAGTGAAATCCAAAGAACATGGGCGCGCTTCTTCTTCTCAAAAATTGGAGATAGGCGAAAAAGACGCTGCAAAGGCCACAACCAACAAGAAGGAGGTTCTTGCTACCTCTCAAAAGTAAAAAGAAAATTATTCTTCCAATGTTTCAGCAAAAGTGACTAAAGCAAGGGAGAGAGGTGCAGAAGAATCCTCTTCTAAAGACAAGAAACCTGTAGCATCAACCAAACAGAATTTTGAAAAGGCATCAGCAAGGGTGTCGCCTACTAAAGCTTTGGTTCATCCCCAAGTTCAAGCTCCTAAGCTTTCATTTATGATTGTGAGGTTTCGTCAGCGAGGATAAAAGTGATAACGGTCCCAATCCTACCAGTTCCAGCGAGAGTAAGACCAGCCAAGATCGCCATTGGAATCGACCAAAAAATCAGGCTAAAGCCTCTGATCTTGAGACGGCCAATGTCTCTGACTTAGAGACCATTAGCATCAACACACAGACATTTGTGGAAGGCGCTCCCAGCTCATTAATGCCATTGCAGGACTTGGCGGAACAAGTAAATTCCAATTTGATTTTATCATTTTATGATTTTTTTTCTTCCATTTGATTGAGCTCTTTTTCTTCACCAGACTCTTTACATTATGCATAGGCGACGCCACAACTTAGTTTTGCAGCTTGTGAAAGTTGAAAGTTATCTCTTTGCTTGCTGTTTACTGATTATTCTTATTATTTATAGTCCAAACGGGGTTCTGGTCTTGTTACTTTATGTTTCGGAGTCATTTGATCCCTCGATCAAGTCCTAACTAGAAATATCTTAAGAGAAGACGAGAAATCGTTTGGATTCGAGGCGAAACCCTTCTCCGCCGTTACGGAGTTCTTCTGCTCTAATCTCAAAAATAGAAGGTCAGCTGACTGAGGAGTTAGTATTGATTCATGCAAAGATGCTCCTCTGAAGCTGGAGTAAGGAATTGTCCACCTCACCGCCCCGAAGAGCAGTGGCTCTCTTGTTTTGCACGCCTACAGAGAGAGATTCCAAAAAAAAAGTACCAACGCAACATCGAAAGAAAGAGCAATCAACTATATGCTTAACTCATGCCCCAGGAATCCCTGGACACAGGGG
>CAIGRB010006038.1:0-12500 GCA_903798255.1 Fraxinus quadrangulata | reverse complement strand
GATTCTCTGAGCCGGTCTGGATTTCCAACGCCTCGGGAAACTGGTCGAGATAGATGACAGCACTTTTTTCCCCTCTTCCTTACCGGGAGGGCAATCTTCTCTTATGGCCTTCACCTCCCGCCCGGCCCGGAAATAGAGAGAACCAAACCCCCTTCTGATCCATTCATTTCTGCAAGTAGGGAGGATCCAGAGCTAAGCCCCCTCCCATTCGAGGCCGGGTGGCCTCGCCCCACAAGCACCCAACCTTCCTTTTGCTCTTCCTTCGGTTTGCCTCCACGAACGCGCCACCTAGGAGCCCTACTCATATTCCAAAGGCGACCAGCTTTCAATACTAGTTGTTACCTTACGCTGCCATTTTTCCAATATTATTGAATAGCATGGCCTGGGGCTAAGATAACTCAAGTGGGAGAGCCGTGTTATGGGTGACCTTATTGCCCGGTTCAGAGAGCACTTGTGTATGTGATGCAAGTGAACGTGTACGAAAAAGCTGTCGTAAAGTTTCGTTGTTCGTTCCGTCGTTGACCCTATCTATGTTTCTATGATGGCCCAAGAACACGCTCATTCTTCAGCCGTAGAGAGACTTTTGAATTGCGAGGTACCATTACGAGCTCAATATATACGAGTGTTATTCCGTGAAATAACTCGAATTTCAAATCATTCACTTGCTTTAACTACTCATGCTATGGATGTGGGAGCATCAACTCCGTTCCTGTGGGCTTTTGAGGAGCGGGAGAAATTGTTGGAATTCTATGAAAGAGTCTCGGGAGCCAGGATGCATGCCAGTTTCATACGACCAGGTGGAGTGGCACAAGATCTGCCTCTTGGCTTATGTCGAGATATTGATTCCTTCACACAACAATTTGCTTCTCGTATCGACGAATTAGAAGAGATGTCAACCGGCAACCGTATCTGGAAACAACGATTAGTGGATATTGGTACTGTCACTGCACAGCAAGCAAAGGATTGGGGATTCAGTGGTGTAATGTTAAGAGGTTCAGGGGTATGCTGGGATTTGCGAAGAGCAGCACCTTACGATGTTCATGACCAATTGGATCCTGACGTACCAGTAGGTACCAGAGGAGATCGCTATGATCGTTACTGTATTCGTATCGAAGAGATGCGACAAAGTGTTCGGATCATTGTGCAATGTCTTAATCAAATGCCTAGTGGCATGATCAAAGCCGATGATCGTAAGCTATGTCCTCCATCACGATGTCGAATGAAACTATCCATGGAATCGTGCGCCGTGTGAAACGTAGATCATCGCCGTTCTTAACCGAGACTCAGGTTAAGCTCCGTCTCGGAACCTTGTGGGGTTAGGAGTAAAGCATCCCGAGGTTGGCGCATCTCGTTGAGCGTGGAGAAGCATTGGGAACCCCAATTTCTTTCTTCGGAGCCGTTTCTTTTCCCGTCCCCCCGCCCCGGCATAGCGCTTCGCTTCCGGTTCTTCGGAAGAATCAACTTACGTCTCCCTTCTTCATTGATCTGGGGGAAAAGGAAAGGTCTACCAGTTGGGAAGCTAGACATCAAGTAAGTGGCTTGATGAGGATAACTAAGCTGACACGCCGGAGTTGGCTGCTGGCACAAGAGGGTGGTGCCTTACCGCACCGCAGGCGGACGCGCGGTAGCGTTCGTGGTGGTGCTTCAGGATTCCAATGTACTGCGTCCAAGATCAGAACGAGCTTGCCGGCGGACCACTGCCGTCCCATTCTTGAGTGAGCTGGAGCGCAGCCATCTTATCCACTGAACTAGCTAGAAGCTATCGCTTCGGGTCGAAGCATTAAAAGAAAAGGACCGGGAAACGCGGCGGCATAGGAACCACGGGACCCCCTATTAGTAAAGGGAAAACGGAAGTGCGCTCCTGCGCACCAGCTGAAAAAAAAAGCCCTTTCCCTTTTTAATAATAATAAATAAGGTAAGCTTCATAGCTCCAACCTAGTAAAGGGGCTTTGATGCCCTTTGTATAGGTTGGGTTGCTGGATACGGGATCCTCGTAGTAGGCTGGACCAACATCCATCCGAGAGAGGGCAGTCTTTAGAAACAACAGGGTGTACGTATCCCAGGTGAGCCAAGAGGTTCAGAGTGGGAGTAGATCAGAGAACGCTTCGCCTTTTCTTATCTTCTTCCCGCCCTAGGAGTAGGAGTAGCACAAAAAGAGGGATTAGCATTATTGACCCAATGATAAACCACTAAGACCTTCCTCGTTGGGGCTCCGCGCACTGAGAAAACGCTCTAGCGACGAGAAAGCGGCCACTAGTTACAAAGCTCCAATAAAGGAAAGGTATCGAGAGGGCTAGTCAGGTGCAAAGCAATTACCCCTATTTAGGGAGTTGAGGCGAAAAATGGCTTGATGAACCGTTCCGTTCGCCACGCACCGGCCCCATTCACTTGCTTATCGTAGAGGCTATAAGTATACAGTGCCCCACAACTATGAATAGTATAGTGGGTTGAAAGACAAGAGTGCCCTTCAACTTCAAGTAGGCTACTTTTTCCGGAACGCAGTCCGAGATAACCGTAACCGTATATATATATATAAGTATATCTTCGATGCTGTCATTTCGAAATGTCCGCTTCAACCGCTCTTTCACATCCCAAAAAAAAAAGTTGGCTTGATGAGCGCAGATGAGGAGCAAGAAAACCAATAATATCTTTATTGTCCTTCTACTTAAAGGGAAAAGAGAAGCGCTTTTGCTACTGAGAAAGCGAACGGTCAACGCGAAGGTTCAAGACTTAGCCGAGCGTTAGCGAAGCTAGATTCTCATAGGCGAGGCGCTTCGAGTTAGCGAAGCGCTGTAGTAGCGCCGAAGCCCTATGTGCTATAATGCTGAACCAAGGACGCTCCGCCTTATCTATAGAAGGAGTCAACTGAGTTCTGAACGAATTAGCTCCTTGGTAATAGCTCAATCTATAGATAGAAAGCCCTATGATGGGAAACTACCACGTTAGGTTTGGAGAGAGATGGGACCGGTTATATAATAGAGGGAGCAGATGCAAGCTTTTTCTTTCAATAGCCGGCCAAATGACTACAGGATCATCGGTCTACTCTACCTCAATTCACCATTTCGAACCTTATACAGAAGGTTTTTCCGTACCAGCTTCTTCTACCTATACCGCAGTTGAAGCACCTAAAGGAGAATTTGGTGTCTTTCTGGTCAGTAATGGAAGCAATCGTCCCTACCGTCGTAAAATAAGAGCACCTGGCTTTGCCCATTCACAAGGACTCGATTCTATGTCCAAACATCACATGCCAGCAGATGTGGTCACCATCATTGGTACTCAAGATATTGTGTTTGGAGAGGTGGATAGATAGGACTACTAGTTGCTCGATCAGGACCCTAGCTTTATTGCGAGCCAAAAACAAAGATGGATTCCCCTTCCCCTTCTATCTTCAGTACTAGAGATGAACGAATTGCATACGCCCGAAATTTAGATCGAAGAATTGTTGGGGTCTTGGAATTTCATGAACGCGGAGCCAACGAGTTCAGTCGAACAGCGTATATAGTAAATAGAAGTGGAAGAGCCTTTCCTTTCGTTTTAAACAACTCTAAATGAAAGGAGCCACCACAGATGTATGCACAATGATTGGATTTTGGTGCATACACATACAGCAGCGAATCGAAGTGCGTAAGCCCCTTTAGAGTAGAGATAGAGGCGGTCCATTGAAGAAAATCAAAGCAAAATGCAGCTGAAAGCAAGGGCGGTCGTAGATCAGCTGAAGGTGCCAGGTTCCTGCAGGAGAGGACTCTAACTCATGCCAATGGAAGCAGAAAAAAGGGATGAACATGCCCATCTGCCTTTCTGACCTGCAGACTTGGTAAGATTGGATGTTAAAATGGACTAAGGCTTCATCCACTTATTATTATTATTTCTCTCCATCCGTCTTATTTCACTCACTGATTTCTGACGGTTGCTTATCATATTCAGGTACTTATGATCTTGTAGGTTAGGATTTTAGGAAAAGAGTGGAATCGCTTTTCTTTGATACTATTTTATTGTTGCGGCTTCTGCTTGTTCATGCTAAACTTTTATAACACTCTTACTAGCCCAATGGACAAAGCCTATTTTTATGAGTTCTTGTCTTTCTCTCACCAACCCTTGGTCGCCAATCTTGTCATTTCCTATGACAAAGCAGTATGGTACATGGAATGTCCCCTATCTCACCTTTTCTTTTAGGTGCTAAAAAAACTATAAGCTTTGCAAAGAAACAAATATCCACAGGAAGTAAGAACGATAAAGTTATCAACTTTTAAAAAAAGTTCTGTCAAAAGCCACGCGAATCAACACTTTTCTTCGCGTTACCGCGGCCTCTTTGAATCACACCTAAAGGCGAATGGGCGAGCGAATCCGCTTTGTGATCGACTCTTTGGATCGCGTTAATGCGAATCGGTGAGAAGTCGACTCGGCGATTTGACGACCCCAAAAGAGATGTTCTTTACAAATGGACCCCACGTACTTCGACTTTGCTTAGGCGGGCGAACCCCGGCGAACGAATCAGCTAATGGGCGGATCGAAGACTGAGGCAGCATGGTTGCTGCCTCAGTCTTCCGCTGGAATGGCACACTGTCTTTCACTGCTTTGATCATTGGCTGCAACGGCACTGGATCGCGCGGAGAAGAACTTCTAAGGCGAAAGACTAGGGCTGGACGACAACTCCCTCTCCTATTCAATTTCTTGATTTCATCCCTTCACTTTCATAAGTAATTGAATCCCGCTTTCGTGTCTATCCTGCCGCTGGATTCCACTGCTGCTTATATCCCTTTTGCCCACACTTTGTTAACACATAGTAAATAAAGGCTATAGAGAGCACTTCTTCCCTTGCTCTAAAGTAAGAAAGAGATGGCATGGAATCAGTTTACCTTGACTTAAAGGGGAAGGGCTCTACTCTAGCAGGCCTCCCTTAGGGAGCTGTTGTCACAATTGAATTAGAATCCGCAGCTATTGACTCTGGTCTTAGAGAAGCAGGCCAAGGATGAGTTCGATCCATTAGGTTCTTCGATTTGTTCAGAAAAGAAAAGGGGGCTACTGAAAGATAAAAACGAAGTAAATGGACAAGCAAGATCCGCCCAAATATCCCAGACTTCGGAGAAGGACTGGCCTGATGAAGAGGAGGGAACGTGCCGTTTGAGAGGAAGCAAGGGATGAAAGCGGACTCCTCTAATCCTATAGCTGAAGGATGAATCCCTTCTCGAGGCAGTTGACTTAAGATGAAAGCGCTCAATTCAGCTCGTTCCTCCGCCGCGCGTCACTGGTGGGGGCGCCGTTACGGAGCAAGGGAGAGGATAAGTCATATGCGTATGAAGGGAAATGAGGGGAGAGAGTTTCGCGATGGAACTGTCTTGAGCCGGCGAAAGCGCTTTGGGTGGCACAGCATGGGATTGCCTTAGTTGAGTCTCTCGGACGGAAAAAGGAAGAAAATGATTCCGTTCCATTTCCTTTTTTAAGGAAAAGAGGCCGTAGCCCGATCTCAACTGGTTACCAGACGCGTGACTGAGTTCTCGGTTTTGGCAGTTCCACTTTTGGGCATTGGTTCACGACTGCGCTTTCCAAGGTAGTTCTGAAGGGCACCTGCTCATTCTGATTCTATTCAACCTTCTATGTAGGGTCGGACTTCTGGCCTGCTCGTCATAGGGGGAACTTCCGGTCAACTCTACTAGTCCTAGGGGGCCGGTCGAACCTTATGGTGAAGTTGGGGCGGATGTCATCGTACTTCTCACATTCTTATTGATATGTCGTCTGAATCTACTTATGTAAGGAAGGCTTCTCCGACAAATGTCTGGGGTGACTCTCGAAACAAAGTCTTTGTCTATAGGGGAGGGGTTTTACTTTCTATCAACTAAAGTCTGTTCGTTTCCTCTGTAAAAATGAAATGGCAAGAACTCATCTCGGGCAAGAACCCCTAAATAACTCATTTCGTGGATCAAGAAATTCAACACTGGAGTGCAGCGCAGGGCTTCCTCTTTGAGTGGAAGCCCCAGCGGAACGGTCAACTAAGAGTTAACAATTAGAATTGACTAAAGAAGCTAAAGGGGAACAGTCTTAAGAGTAAATCAAATGAACGTGAACGAGTTGGTCCACTTGCTAATCAGCTTGATCAAGTAGGGCGATTGTTCGAGTAGGTCCTATCGGCTTGACCTCTTTTGTCGGTACATCATCACTATTTGTCGTCTGTCAAAAAAATCCATATCCTTACTGGAGTGGTCGAAGTGCTTCCTGAAACAAGCACGAAGAAAGGGTTAGGAAATAACTCGTATCAGGAGACACACCGTATGAGTTTTTGTAGGAGCAAACAGACCGAGTTTCAGACCTAGAATAGGAGCAGGCAATGGAATTGTATCACAATCGGAATATGTTGAATAGGCATAATAGCCCGTCTTAGCCACCTTATTTTGAAGGAGCAAGCCAGCTTCGGTAGTGATAGTAGCTTCAAAGGAATTGGTAGTATGTCTTGAATAGGAAAGCATTCAAAATGTATGAACTCAACCCATGTTCAAGAGCTTGAACAATGAAGTGAAAGGCTTGACTTTAGAGTTCGATCTGGTTTTCATCATTTTCGACAGAAAGAAGGGAGTGTTTTAATTTCCTTTGTTTGTTGACCGAATCTCATCTTTCTCAGTGCCGATATTTGGCTTTTGTTTTGGCTTTTAATTAGCCTAAAAGTTCAAGAGTAGGCCCGAACCGCTCTCCCTTTCCATTTAATCACTGACAAAACCTACCTTTCAATTTGACTTAACGAAACGACTTCGATTTTAGAACAATCAATCGAACGCGTAAGGCTAAGGTAAGGGCCTGTTCATAATCCCTATTCAAATTGCTTGCTTGACTAATTAAGAGAGTTTGGACTAGCGAAGAGGCTTTGATGACGAAGCGAAGGTACGAAGTGGATTTCTCATGGCCCTCCCAATAAATCATTTTTATGCTATACGAGCATAAACAATAACCATTTTTTTATGCTGGTCGGGGGAAAACAGGTTTGATTCATTTTCCACGTAGGGAAGCATAAAAGGAAAGCGGTCCCTTACCTTGTGACCTCTATTTCCTTCCCGTAATCGAACCTTTTACAGAAAGCAGCTCACACTCGGTAATAAGACTTGAACATGGATTTTTTCCCATCGACTGGACCTTTCACAGGGATCAGGAACAAGGACCAGAACGAATAGGGAATGGGAACTACTCTTTTCGTTTCGGGATTTGAGTAGGTAAGGGCAGCGGGACCAGCAACATAAACAATCGGACCAAGCAAGCTATTAAGCCAACTAACAAAGCCACAAGCTACAGGCAGGCTCCTTTCTTAGCTCTACGATTAGGGAGTACGGCACCTTCCCTTCTCTTGGTTGAGCCCATCCGGTCCTTCTTTTCTTCATTCCGGGTATGCTCTATCAGTCTGTCCCGATTCCTCTAGTTATGGAGTTCCGGACTTGCTTTCTTGAGTGCAGGACTCCGGCTCAATGGCCGATTTAGTCAAAAGGCATTCATAAGCTATATCTTCCTATAGCATATACCTGTAAGATCGTTAATTGTCTGCATCTGCCCTTGCTTGGTCCAAAAATGCCTTTATTTCAATATATCTCGCTTTGTTCTGTTCCCGACTTTGAATTCGCGATAGATCTTAGCCTCGTCTGGCTTAGCTCATGGAATAGTAGCTCTGGAGTGAAAGAAAAGCCCTTATATAGGAAAATCTTACCCGCCTATCAACCCTTACAAGAGAGCTTCGCCTTACCTGATCCTGATATTGGAGAGTTTCCAGTAGAGCGGGAAGGCTTAGCTCAAAGACTTGAAAGAGCTTGTTGGAGGAAATTGCAAAAAGTCAAGGCTTGATAAGTAAAGGAGTGATACAGAGAAGGCTACTGCTACTGCGAAAGCCCCTACTGCTGAGTCCTCGCTTGCCTCAAACTGGCATTAGTGTACTATTAGGATAGACGGCTAGGGTCATTGAACCCACCAAGGATAGAAAACTTTCCCTATTTTACCCAAAATTCTTGGGGTGATCCGAATGAGCAAGCTGAAAGAATATCTACTAATGGTAATTTTGCGCTGTGTCCTTCTTTATTTTATGGTGGTTCTTCCATTGGGCCGACTTCAAAGTCTAGTTATGAGGGGTAAAGCTGCTCTTCCTTTTTCTTATCAATCGTTCAATCGTCCATTCGTCAATCTCTAGTGGAGACGCGTCCCTGTAACAACGACATTCTTTGATCGCCGTTCCATAACAGGCCACTTTATGTTCCAGTGTTGATGCGAGGATTGACTCTCCCCCCTAAGGGGGCATTTTCGACAATAGATCCTCAATAAATAGAATGCCTTTGCGGATATCTTCAACTTTGGGTTGCAAGGTGAGGAATTTGAGTCCGACTAAGATGATTGTACATGGTGTAACGGACACAGCCCAAATAACCCTCGGGTACAACATGCTACAGATGCCTGTAGATCGCTGAGAGGCGTACATACAATGAATGTTATTGATGCTACTCCTTCTTACCATCTTTGACTGGGGCGACCGGGTTCCGGTTTGACAAGTACAGGCGGGTTGAGGAGGTATGTCTTGATCTTATCAAAGGCCTTCTGACAATCCTCGTTCCATTCTTTCTCCTCTAATCTCTTTCAAACCGTACTTTCTCACTGGTTCATACCATACTATGTTATTTATAAGTGCGTTCTTGGGTCGATTAGAATGCGTCTTATTCCCATTTCTTTTCCTTCCTCGTACCCAGACCTATCACAAGCGGGAAAATGGGCTTAGAGCGTGGCCTTAGATGCGTGTTGAGGACCGTGCTCTAATCTATTCTAGCCTCAGTGAGATAGCCCGCCCACTTCCTGTGCTGTAGTGATGCCTGACTAGAAAACAAGGATTCTCGGCCAAGCCAAGTAATATATAGATCTATTCTATATCTGTTTTCGAAGCCATCCTTCTTTCTCTCAAGATCCTTGCTATCGAGACCGTGTGAGACGGCTGAGTAACCATTTGTGTTGACCGCTAATATCCCAGGTCACATTGCGTGCGGGATGTGTCAACCGGAAATGCGAGATCGTATAGATCATTTCTTGTTAGCAAGGATTTGGAAGCTTTGGGGAAGAGCTTCACATAGGACGGGAACGGGCGTAGACAAAGAGGAGAGATTTTTGATTATATATACAATTGAGAGTCAAGGATGGTAGTTAGCAACTTCAGTCGGGTTGTTAGCTGTCCACAGCCGAAGGTCAATGTCGGATTCAGTGCCCCTAAGAAGAATAATCCATCAATTCATGTTACGGAACAATAATCATTCCATTCCTGTTTATCTGTGCTGTGGGTCCGATCCATGTAAAAAGGAAGGAGAGATGGGACGGTGAAAGCAAGTGGTTCCCGCTCTTTAACCACTGACTGGAAGCACAGCTGACCCCCTTTTTAGTCACTCGGGGAGGCACGAAGGAACCATATCTTCGACAAAAGAATGGATTAAGGTGATAGAGTGTTATTAGGAGACGCTAGGCTTCGGAATTGAAAAAAGAAGTATCACCTACCACGGTCACGATCTTCCCAATATTGGACCAAATTCATATAGATCGCGTAATTCTTGCCTGTTTAAGAGTTCTTTCCCCCCTTTGAGTTCTTCTAGGGTAAAGTCCTCTTGAATGGATTACTAGTTTCTTCCTTCCCAATCAATGCTAATTCTATCCTCCTCTCTTCTTATAGCTACTATAGCTAATCTAAAGTGCGTACCTTAGCTCAGTATGTAGGGCAGACTACCTTCTTACAGAGTTCTCTATCCCTAGAAGAACATAGATTTTAGCATACTCTCTTTCTTTGGAAATGATATGATACTCAATTTAGATACCTAGCTACTAGAAGAGGAATAATAGCATATAGCTAAAATGCCTAAGAGAGCCCGGGGCCAGGAAAGCTTCTATCCTTATGAAACTAAGAGGCAACAGAGAAAGAGGCCTAACCACAGAAGGAAAGACTTTAGATTCGCTAGCTCGGTAAGAACAATCAGAATATAAGGACGCAAGGACGGGACCGGGCTAGAGGACTCTCTATCGTCCCCATCGTCCTAACAGCCGATCACGCAATTAGAGCTACGAACAGTTTGATTGTTCTTGGGCAACAGAATCCGTAACACAATCAGGGGTGCCGGGCTTGGCTCAATATCGGGATAGAAGGAGGCCTAGGAAACTAGGCTGTTTTCCAGGCTAAGGTAACAAAGTTAGACCGAGATTCACGACTGACTTCCTCTACAAAAGAAGTAGTTGAATAAGATGCGAGAGAGCCATGCCTTTACAATACAAGAAGGTTTTTATTCTGAGAGATGGAGCTCTAGAAGTTAAGTTCCAAACAGTATTGGTTTTATGCCACTGAGACTGAACATCCACCCGTCTTTGGTGATCTGTACCTTGAAACACACCTTAGACAAGCAAATTGAAGTTTCATTGAATGAATGAAAATCAAAATCTGAAAACGAAGAAATCAGAGAATGAAATTGAATTCAATTAGCGAAGATTGGTTTACGAGATTACTGTTTAGCAAACGAGCTGAGAACAATCAGTCTCACCTACGATCCTACGATCTGCTCTCTAAGACACCTCAATAAGGAAAAAGAAAAGAAAGGATGAGGCAACGTAGGCTGTTCCATCCACATCTATTCAATTCGTTATTCCATTCCGGCTGCTTTCAGTCGAATCTTCGTTCTCGGTAGTTGATTCCTAGCCCCCAGTTTGACTCACTTCTCTTTCCTTCTTTTATGCGGGCATCAAAGTTGAGGAAGGATTCGAGTCAACAGTTGACCCAGCATCCTTGTCATCACTTAAAGAGCCAAAGCCCGTGGACGGGGTGTAAGCCATTGATCTATAACCAGTAGACCGGAAGGTGGGAGGCACTACCTTTTTATGGTTTTTATGGTAAAGGGTATGAAATTGGCACCGGAATTCCTTCTTAAGCTGCTGGTTGGGGTGCTCCCTGTAGAAAAGCACGCATCGAGAAAGACAGTACCATACGAGGTAGCATAGATCGGTAGGGCAAGAGGAAAGAGCGAAGACAGAAAGAAAGGCAAGTCTTTAACTCGGGCAAAATGCCCCACCCTTTATTGGTACTCTTTAGGGAAAAAACTCTGAACTGTAGCTAAATACCTCCAGAAATCTGCTACTCTTTCAGAATGCCCTCCGCTTAGTGCGGAGAAGGTTGAGTTGCGTAATAGCAGATTCGTAGGTCAATAAATCGTTGGATAAAAATACATCTATATCTCTACTACTAGGGGAGCTGCCTGCTTATCCACCATTGGTGGCGCTAGACTGAGATCCAAATTAATGTCATCTCTAGACATAAAAAGGAGCATTGACCCGGCCTCGTTGACGTCTCCACCAACTAAATCCCCCAAAGCCCACATGAGATCAAGATTCATACCTAAACCAAGTCTAATAAGTAGAATGAAGATAACCCAATTCTTTTTTATGTAACTCGAACTACAAAAAATAAACAAAACTATAGTTACTAAGAATGCATAGAAATAATGCCGGAGTCGATTCTGATGAGATAACGGGCGAAACATGAGAGAATTTAGTATAGCAGGATCGCAATTTCCTGCACAGTACTTGCCCGTAGTGATATCCTAATTCGGCTACCTCCCCCACTCATTAAGGCAGAACATAAGAAACTATTGCCAAGAGGGACCGGAGAACTCTTTGCCCCATCACCTACTAAAGGATCTGCTACCGGATTGCTGCACTTCTCAGGGCCCTCTGCGTCAGAGCGACCCCGCCGGGGCGATCCAGCCACCCTACGTTCAAGTTCGATCCATTAGGTTCTTCGATTTGTTCAGAAAAGAAACGAGAGACAAGAAAACATCTTTGATTACGANTTTTTTCTTAAATGTACTCAAAAAAAAAAAAAATTATTATCTTAAGCATTTAACGGGGTTATTAATTTAGTACATAGTGACAAATGAATAATTTATTAATTAATTTGTAAATGGATATTTAACAATTTATAGAGTATTTTCTATTTTTATAATTTGTATTATATTTTACCATAGTACATATAGGAATTTTTTTTTAAAAAAAATGAATGGGGTGAAATTTAAAATTTAGTTTGTAAACACACAAAAAGATATACACATACCTACATTAAAGAGAAAGCGGAATGTACATGCTTTGGCTTCAATATGCCAAATGTAGTATGTGCATTGTAAAAAATAACTATTATGTACAAAATAAAAAAAATATGAAAAAATGAAAAAAAAAAAAATGCCAAATGAAATATGTGCAGTGCAAAAAATTAGGGAGAAAAAGGTAGAACCATAAATACTATCCGAAATAGTGGAGGGTGCTTGATAATATTCCATTCCTTGAAAGCCAGTGAATACTAGAGCCCGTGGTCTTAGTTAGTTTCATTTTCTTCTTTCAAAAGCATTCTTTTGGGTCTGAAAAAGGGTATCGCCAGCCACATAGCACAAGCTAATTCTCCTATCTTACCTAGGTCTATGAATTTATCTCAAACTCTCGGAAGACCCCGAAACAAGATCATATAAACCTCA